>JASTWK010000405.1:0-80000 GCA_030770225.1 Temnothorax unifasciatus | reverse complement strand
TTCGCGCGGTCGGAAAATAGACCAATTTCAAATAAGCGTAGCTTCGGTAAAAGTGATCGGAATGAGACGATTCAAGAAGCATTTTACTTTTTAGATCAGTCTTTAAATAACGATGTTATTAATTTTTCACAGATCCCCAAGAATTCAAAAAGATCCGTTATACGTAAAATTTTAAATCAACTTTGCAAATTCTTGTGCCACTTTTTAGCAGTCGTACACAAATTCGGTTTACAGTATTCGAAATAATGAATCTTTACCTTTAATTTGTGTACTTACTGATTGTTGATAAGTGTCAAGATTAAGGGCGATCTCATCGATTTCAATGACCTTGACATACGAGGTGCGATCAAAAAGTTCGTGGAAAAATTTTTTTCTGCCGACGTGGCAACACTGTAGGCTTCTATGGTGATTTAGCGTCTAAGGGGAACCCTTACGAGTCATCAGTGCAAATTTGGTCACGATCGAGTGTATACGTATTTTTTTGTGCCAGTATTTGTGAACGAAATTTTTTTGCGCGGTCGAAATGGAGCGAGATGTCTTAATGCTCTTCACATCCTCAAAATGTTCATTCCGCATAATCGTTTTAACTTTAAAGAACAAAAAAAGTCGCAAAGGGCTAAATCAGACAAATGCTTTTAGCAAATTTCACGAGGATGTTGGTTCTTTGTTCGGATAAAACATCTCCCTAAGGAACCACATTGCAATTAAAAAATTACGTCATTTTGACATCATACCCTGGTGGAAATAATTTTACAACAATTTACGTATTTCTATGAAAAATTACAATCTTCTACAACAAATCACAAATTTCTACAAATTTGTGAAAATTGTAGAAATTCATAGTAAATTGTAGTAAATTATAGTAAATTGTAGTAAGTTGTAAAAAGTAATAGAAAATTGTAACAACTTTTTTACGAACATTTTTATGAGACGTAGTAAATCGTAGAAGTTGTAGATTATTGTAAAAATTATAACTATTTACAACTATCTACAACATTCTGCGAATATTTTTTATAAGAACTACGTAGTAAGTTGTAGAAGTTGTAGATTATTGTAAAAAATCACAACTATTTACAACTTTCTACAACGTTCTAAAAAATTTTTTTATAAAAATAGTAATTTGTAGAAGTTGCAAATTATTGTAAAAATCGATTGTAAAAATTGCAACTATTCACAACTTTCTATAATATTCTAAAAATATTTTTATGGTTAAATGTAAGATATAAACAAAGTATACTTGTTGATATATAAACAAAGTACTACCCACTCTAACTTATATTACATCAGTGTGCACTAGTTCAGCAGTGCAGGAATAGAAACAGATCTTATTGAAAGTTGTAGATTTCAGCATAGTCTGATGTAAAAATGTCGAACATGTCGCATAATTAATATATTTATCCAGTGAGAAGGCCGATGTCGAATCGACGTCAATTTAACGTCGATTCACTGGATTCACTCATCGAAATTAACATAAAAAATCAGCTGATTTCAATCAAATTGTTTTGGCATCATGAGTTGCTTTTTTCTAAGTTACCTGTGTTCAAAACTCTAAAAATTTTGTCTAAAATTAAGAGATTATGGCCGATATTCATAGTCGGATCTTATTTCAAGAAATTCTTAAGTTATGTCTTAAGATGCTAATATGGTTATGCGATTGGTTCATGACATTTTAAGATTGAACTTAAGACGGTCTTGAACAATATAAGAACCGACTATGAATAACGGCCTGTCACCATATGATGCATAGTCATCGGTTTGATACCGATCGACATCGAATCGATGACTATCTGCATACTATATGGAGATAGTCTCTTAATTTTAGACTAAATTTTTAGAGTTTTGAACACAAGTAACTTAGAAAGAAGCAACTTGATGCCAAAACAATTTGATTGAAATAGGCTGATGTCGATAAGTCATCGATTCGATATTGAATCGATGACCAACATCAATTTTGTAAGAAATATATATATATATATATATATATATATATATATATATATATATATATATATATATATATATATATATATGTATATAACACAGCCACACACAAAAAATTTTTTTTTCTGATTTGGGGGTCTGACCATGTTTACTTTATGTTTTTGGGGTCGCTGAATCCGAATCCAAGGTCTATTTAACTCCATCAGATCAGCATTTTGCCATAACTTCAAAAAACCCGTAATTATGGATTTTTTGAAGTTATGGCAAAATCCTGATCTGATGGAGTTAAATAAACCTCGGATTCGGATTCAGCGACCCCAAAAACATAAAGTGAACATGGTCAGACCCCCAAATCAAAAAAAAAAAATTTATAGCCACAAAAAAAATTTTTTTTTACATCAGGATTATATTTATTTTAATTGTTCTCTTTTTTCGAGCTGTATCGAGTTCTTTTCTCTTCAAAAGACCTATGCAAAGGATTTCTTTTACGCTTTTTGTCTTGACCAAGTGTTTCTTTTTTGAGCATCCACGAAAAATCTGCAAGCATATTAACGTCCCACCGTCCCTGATAGCGAGTTTCCATAATTTTAATATCTTGGTGAAAACGTTTACCCTGTTCTTCACTGAAGTGTCCCAGGTTATCGGGAAATTCATCAAGATGAGAGTGCAGGAAATGCAGTTTCAAGTTCATCAAGCATCCTAGGTTCTCGTAGTTTTTTATCATCTTGGCGACTATTTCTTTGTACTATGGACTTTTTCGGTTTCCTAGGAAGTTTCGTGCAACTTCTCGAAAACTCAGCCAAGCTGCTTTCTCCCGATCATTCATGTTACTGATAAAGACGTTATCCCTGAACATTTTCCGAATTTGAGGACCATCAAACATCCCCTTTTTAATTTTGGCGTCAGAAATTCTAGGGAATATCGTTTGTATATACTGGAAACATTTACCCGTCTTATCAAGAGCTTTGACAAATTGTTTCATTAGACCTAGCTTTATATGAAGAGGAGGGATTAGGATCTTCGATGGATCTATGAGGGATTCATGGATGCTCTAATTCTATGCACATTCATTCATGAGTCTTTGTAAATATGAAAAATATATATCAGTGATAAATATCCATATTTTGGTACGTGATTCTAGAAGATATTTTCTGTCAAAGAATTCAAAGCTCAGGTTCTATGCAGAGCGATTATATCTTGCGTGCGTCTGCATCCAGGGCACCTCCACGTGGTGACGGTGGGCAACGGAGCAATCCGGCAAAGTCCCTGGATGCCCTGGATTCCGTCATGGCAGGCGCACTCAAGCGTATTACGAGACAGGGACTCGGAATCCCAGAATCGGCGGCTGGTCAGGGTGAGAAAGCGGGCCCGCAGTCGTCGTTACCCACCGACCGCAGCTCTACATTAGTTGGCGACTTGGCTAATGTAGAGTACAACACTACAAGAAGAGATCACAATCCATCTCACGATTGTGATAGCAATCGTGATGTGTTTTGTTACATTTGCTGTAAATACGAAGTTAGTACATTGCGGAAAAAAATAAATGATGACATCAAAGTCACATACAAGGAAATTTTCGGTTTGCATATTGGTGAACATTCATGGGTTCCCAATATAATTTGTAATTCTTGTAGAATAATGTTGAACCGTTGGAAAAAAGACAAAAAAGCAATTAAATTTTCCAGTCCATCAGAATGGAACGAACCTCTTTGTAAAGAAGATTGCTTTTTTTGTTCGAATACAGTAAGTAAGAATTTCTATTAAGAACAAACACAACTTCGTTTATAAAACTGTGACATCAGTAAAGGCTCCAATTTTATCCAACAAAGACGAAAAAGAAACTGATGTCGAGCATATGAGCGTAATTGAACATATCGAAATGATGGAAGTTGACGAATATGAGCCTGAGAGCGATAATACCGATAGCGAAACCGACTTTTCTCTAGACACTAAAAAATCAGCCCCAATGCTGGTCTCACAGCCTGTATTGAACGACCTCGTACGGGATTTAGGCTTGCCAAAGGACAGTGCGGAGTTCTTAGCTTCGTTTATAAAGCAGAGAAATTTCCTAGAACCACGTACGAAGGTTTCCTTTTATCGAAATCGAGAGTCAGACTTTCGGAAATATTTTTCTATGGATGAAGATGTGGTATTTTGCACTGACATTAACGGACTCATGAATGAAATAAAAAAAAATTGCTACAAAGCAACAGATTGGCGACTTTTCATCGATTCATCGAAAAGAAGTATTAAGGCAGTGTTACTCCATAATACCAACGTCTATGCTCCTGTACCTATAGCTCACTCGACTGTAATGCAGGAAAAATATGAGAACATGCAAGTACTTTTGAAGAAAATCGGCTACGAGCTCCACAGATGGAAGATCTGTGGAGATTTAAAGATCATAACCATGTTACTCGGGCAACAGTCCGGCTTTACAAAGTACCCCTGCTATTTATGTTTATGGCATAGTAGAGCCAGACAGCAGCATTACAAGGTAAAAGATTGGCCAACTAGAACGTCCCTCACACCTGGGTCGCGAAATGTCATCCATGAATCCCTCGTAGATCCATCGAAGATCCTAATCCCTTCTCTTCATATAAAGCTAGGTCTAATGAAACAATTTGTCAAAGCTCTTGATAAGACGGGTAAATGTTTCCAGTATATACAAACGATATTCCCTAGAATTTCTGACGCCAAAATTAAAGAGGGGGTGTTTGATGGTCCTCAAATTCGGAAAATGTTCAGGGATAACGTCTTTATCAGTAACGTGAATGATCGGGAAAAAGCAGCTTGGCTGAGTTTTCGAGAAGTTGCACGAAACTTCCTAGGAAACCGAAAAAGTCCACAGTACAAAGAAATAGTCGCCAAGATGATAAAAAACTACGAGAACCTAGGATGCTTGATGAACTTGAAACTGCATTTCCTGCACTCTCATCTTGATGAATTTCCCGATAACCTGGGACACTTCAGTGAAGAACAGGGTGAACGTTTTCACCAAGATATTAAAATTATGGAAACTCGCTATCAGGGACGGTGGGACGTTAATATGCTTGCAGATTTTTCCTGGATGCTCAAAAGAGAAACACTTGGTCAAGGCAAAAAGCGTAAAAGAAATCCTTTGTATAGGTCTTTTGAAGAGAAAAGAACTCGATACAGCTCGAAAAAAGAGAACAATTAAAATAAATATAATCCTAATGTGAAAAAAAATTTTTTTTTGTGGCTATAAATTTTTTTTTCTAATTTGGGGGTTTGACCATGTTCACTTTATGTTTTTGGGGTCGCTGAATCCGAATCCGAGGTTTATTTAACTCCATCAGATCAGAATTTTGCCATAACTTCAAAAAATCCATAATTATGGGTTTTTTGAAGTTATGGCAAAATGCTGATCTGATGGAGTTAAACAGACCTCGGATTCGGATTCAGCGACCCCAAAAACATAAAGTAAACATGGTCAGACCCCCAGATCAGAAAATTTTTTTTTGTGTGGCTGTGTAATGAGCCGACCCTATTAAGAGCAGACACCTTCCGTACGTCTGCTAACAATAAGTGTAACATATGTAGACAATACGAAACGTCTTCATCAATCAATGTTGTAGCACAGTGCGGAAGGTGACTGACTCAAGAGCCAGCCCGGGTAGAATTTTGTCGAGGCGTGCCCCAAGTCTGTAAAGGGCCTAAACAGGCATGCCCTAAAATAGGATCGCCAATATTGGGGCTAGATAGGCATGTCGTAAAATAGGCATACCATTGTCGGGCCTAGAAAGGGACTAGAAAGGCAAATTCTGGATAGAATTTCCTTAATAGGCCCAGAATAGGCACTGATATGGATGCCATTATCAAGGTTTGCAAACGTTGGGCCTAGAAAGGGACTAGAAAGGCAAATTCTGAATAGAATTTCCTTAATAGGCCCAGAATAGGCACTGACATGGATGCCATTATCAAGGTCTGCAAACGTTGGGCCTAGAAAGGGACTAGAAAGGCAAATTCTGGATAGAATAACCTAAATAGGCCCAGAATACTCACTGACATGGATGCCACTATCAAAGTCTGCTAACGTTGGGCCTAGAAAGGGACTAGAAAGGCAAATTCTGGATAGAATTTCCTTAATAGGCCTAGAATAGGCACTGGCATGGATGCCATTATCAAGGTCTGCAAACGTTGGGCCTAGAAAAGGACTAGAAAGGCAAATTCTGGATAGAATAACCTAAATATGCCCAGAATAGGCACTGACATGGATGCCCCTATCAAGGTCTGCAAACGTTGGGCCTAGAAAGGGACTAAAAAGGCAAATTCTGGATAGAATTTCCTTAATAGGCCCAGAATAGGCACTGACATGGATGCCACTATCAAGGTCTGCTAACGTTGGGCCTAGAAAGGGACTAGAAAGGCAAATTCTGGATAGAATTTCCTTAATAGGCCTAGAATAGGCACTGGCATGGATGCTACAATCAAGGTCTGCAAACGTTGGGCCTAGAAAGGGACTAGAAAGGCAAATTCTGGATAGAATAACCTAAATAGGCCCAGAATACTCACTGACATGGAAGCCACTATCAAGGTCTGCTAACGTTGGGCCTAGAAAGGGACTAGAAAGGCAAATTCTGGATAGAATTTCCTTAATAGGCCTAGAATAGGCACTGGCATGGATGCCATTATCAAGGTCTGCAAACGTTGGGCCTAGAAAAGGACTAGAAAGGCAAATTCTGGATAGAATAACCTAAATATGCCCAGAATAGGCACTGACATGGATGCGCCTATCAAGGTCTGCAAACGTTGGGCCTAGAAAGGGACTAAAAAGGCAAATTCTGGATAGAATTTCCTTAATAGGCCCAGAATAGGCACTGACATGGATGCCACTATCAAGGTCTGCTAACGTTGGGCCTAGAAAGGGACTAGAAAGGCAAATTCTGGATAGAATTTCCTTAATAGGCCTAGAATAGGCACTGGCATGGATGTCATTATGCAACGACGCCGCTAGGCGGCGCATAATGGTAAGACTAACTCGCAAGTAAATTTCAGTTGGGATCTAATATAAGCAGGCCTCCGGCGAAGCAAAATCATCCCGGGTAGAACTTTAAAAGGGGGCCTGTAAAGGCTGTAGACAGTTTTTCCCCATTTCTGTCTAGGCCCTATCAAGGGCTATTAATAGGACCAGTTGAGTATGTCCAAATAGGGCCTACTTAGGCGTACCAGGATAGGGCCTCTTTTAGCGTGCCAAAATTGGACTTGCCAAGTTGGGCATGTCTGGATAGGGCCTAGTTAGGCGTGCTAGAATAGAGCCTAGTCAGATATACAAATCAGGCTCTGACTTACACAAGCGTTACATCTCTGTGCAGGTCCTAACCAGGCTTCCTTGATAGGGCCTAGACAGAAATGGGGAAAAACTGTCTACAGCCTTTACAGGCCCCCTTTTAAAGTTCTACCCGGGAGGGGTTTCAGGTTCAAATCCAGCGGTGGTAAGCAAATTTTCTAAGTACAATATAAATTTATTTAATTAAGCTTGCACGTAATCAAGATTTTAATAAAATAATGTTCAACAAAAGAAGTGAATTTTATTTTGTTTGTAGTATATCTAAAAAGTTGTAGTTATTCATAAAAATTTCTACATAAATTTATGAAAAATTACAAATATGGCCCAAATCGCGTACTTTTGACGTAAAATTTACGTAAAAATAGCGTGAAAAAGTTATAATTATATTATAAGAAATTGTAGTTTTCGCATAATTTTTGCGTAAAAATTTGTAAAATTATTTCCACCAGGGTATTGACTAAAAAAATGATGTAAATTTGATCAATGTGACGCTAAAATGACGTCATTTTGATTGTGATATGTTCCTTGGGTTGCAATATGTCCTAGAGCCAAGCGTGTCAGAGTGGCGTGAGGCCTCGCGGCGTTCGCTGATCGCCGTTAATAATCCCGCGTGATCCGATTCGAGGACACTGCCAGGTGGGGAGTTTGACTGGGGCGGTACATCTGTCAAAGAATAACGCAGGTGTCCTGAGCTGGCCTGACACCTCTTGTTGAAAACTCTTCAAGCCAAAAGGATCGATAGGCCGTGATTTCGCAATCTCTATGCGTAATGAACATCGAGATCAACCCAGCTTTTGCCCTTTTGCTCTACGCGAGGTTTCTGTCCTCGCTGAGCTGGCCTTAGGACAACATATGTACTCTTAGGAAGAGTCCAATGGAATCCTCCAATGGCCTAATCGCCCTCTTCCTCCCCCACCCTCGCGCTGATTCTCTCCCACTGGATTGACACTCCGAGAGGGTATAAAACGCAAGCGCCAAGATGTTCAGTGTTCTTTTCTCGCGCATAATCACGTGGGTAGGGTGAGAGCGCTCTGTTTCTGCCGAGAATTTTTGTCTTTTTAATTTGTAAATTAATAAATTAAAAATTAAACGTTTAGCTAACAAATTATAATTATCAGAGCGTGAAAGAATCATTATCCTAATGATGCGCGGATGGGGTGATAATGAACGATCGTTCACTGATGTCGTTCGATTATTTAATAACACGTATCCGAATCGTCAAATTTGTAAATCCACGTTTTCAAGAAACTGGTAGTGTAAAAAGTCGCTTTAGGTCTGGTAGGCCATCGTTTGCAACTAATAACGACAAACAACTTGATGTTTTGCAGACTTTTATTGAAAATCCCCATACGTCTGTTAATAGAGCAGCTAAAGCTCACGACATTGCTCCCATATCTGTACACAGAATTTTAAGAAAAAATAAATTACATCCATACAAACTGCAATACGTTCAAGAATTGCAAGACGGAGATGATGAGCGTCGTATACGCTTCTGTGTAAGAATGATGGACCTAATAGATGGATTCCAACTTTCCTTATCAAATTGTTTTCACAGATGAGACAACCTTTACATTGATGAGAGAGGTTAATAATCAAAATTTTCGTCTCTGGTCAGATGAAAATCCGAATTAGGTGCAGGAAAGTCATACACAATACCCACAAAAAATAAATGTATGGTGCGGAATGATAAATGCTTATTAGGGCCATTTTTTTTAAAGGAAAAACTCAATGCTCATAGGTACGAAAGATTACTTGTAGATGAAATAATTCCAGCCATACAAAATATTTTTCCAAATAACTTTGAGTAAATATGATTTCAGCATGATGGAGCTCCGCCTCATTTCGGTACAGGGCCGCGTCAAATTTTAAATGAAGTTTTCCCGCAAAGGTGGATAGGAAAAAGGAACCGAAATGTGGGTGGGGAACGTTGGCCACTTAGGTCACCAGATCTAACTCCTCTTGATTATTACTTTTGGAGATATCTGAAGAGTAAGGTTTACGAAACAAAACCTCAAAATATCCAAAAATTGAAACAGCGAATAAGGGATGAAGCAGCCTTGATACCTGCTGAATCAAATCGTAGAACTATTTCTGCGTTCTATTAAAGATTGGCATACTGTCAAGAAGTTAATGGAAACCACTTTCAGAATTTACTCTAAAACACTCAAACACACACAAAAAATGTAAATCAAGGTTGTAAAATTTGTAATTTAGAAAAATGTAAATAATAATTTTTTACTTTTTTAATTGTAATAAAATTCGAGTTTAATTACAATTTCAAAATGTATTTGTAATTGAACGACTTTAATTACAATTCCGAAAAACATTTGTACTTAAACTCAATTTAAATTAAAATTATGTAAAATAATTAGTAATTAAAAACTTCAATCACAAAAGTATTGTTATTTACAACTCTGCTAGTGTAAATCCGACCGTGCAACCTCCACGCGGTACATCTTAGATAACGCTGATGCCGGCGGTATCGTAGCTTTCAAGCTCCATAACTTGAAAAATATTAATAAAAATTTACTTTATTATAGTGTTTTGAAAAGCTCTCGAGGTGAACTATAAGAATATGCAATCAAAAATAGGGATTTTCATTAAAAAATTTTAAAGTTATTTTTACTTGGCATTAACAAAGTTATTTGTAGTCACACTAATATTACTATTTAATGCATTATTTGAAACCCTACAACTTTTGTCTGAAACATTTTTTTCTAAAATGTAGTTTTCGAAATATTTAGGGGTTGCCATACTTTTGGTAAACCCGGTATATATGTCGTAGGCAAATGGTTATTTTAGGAAAATAGCTTCTGACTAGAAAATGCTATCTGCCTGGTCAAATAGCTTTCACCCATTTATTTTTGCCATTTTCCTAGTCAAATGCTATTTTCCTAGGCAAATACTATTTGACTGAACCGCTGTTAAGCAAATGGTATTCAGCGAAACATGCATTGATGTATCTCAAGTAAGTACATATGTAGGCGGGAAAAGCCCTTCCCCCGCATAAAAAACTAATCTAACTCCAAGCCTATTTTGAAAAAGGTAATTCTTTAAGCATCTTGATTCAAACAGTTAGGTATCACGCTGGGAGTTTATTTAGTTTTATTATGTGGGAAAAGAGTGGCTCCGCCTGCGAAATAAAACTAAACAAACTCCCAGCGTAATACCTAATTGCTTAAATTAAAACGCTTGATTATTCTGCATGATTGACCAGTCAAAACTTCGAAAGCATCGCTCTTTATCCGGTAGGATACATATTTTTCGGGCTCCCCCGATTATTATCACTGTCGGAGTTACAACAAAGGTTTTTACCAAGAAAGCCGCAAGAAAATGTCAAAATTCGGAAAAGGCTCTATTCTGAATGCTGAAGGCTAAACCTAACCTACAATTTATATCCATTTTTCTAAAAAGCGTCAGGCAAATGCTATTTGCCTAGGAAAATAGCATTTAAACACAAATAAACGGGCAAAAACCATTTGACCAGGCAGCATTTGCCTAGTCAGAAGCTATTTTCCTAAAATAACCATTTGCCTACGACATATACATACTTAAGGGAATCCTATAGCAAAAGCCAAAGATCGAACTCCGATGATGTTGATAATGTAAACATTTCTAATCCTGTTTTTTATGTTACTGGACTATATCTGTCCTTGTCTAACAAGGACAGATCTATCTATACGATATATATGTCCTTATATGGCCACACGGCTACTTATAAACTACCAATGGCACGCGCCGCGTGCTCGACCAATCAGAGATATAGTATCTTCGAGAAGAGAAGTTCCCTTCTAATACTGCGTTTGGCAATACAAATCTGAGGCGTCGCACAGTGGGCTGAATCCGAGAAAACCCGGACATAGAAAAGTTCCAAAGAGTACCAAAAAAATTTTTTTTTGAGAATGCAAAGAAATGTCTTACGAACATTTCATGTTTATTTTTACTTCCCCCTTTTTCCCCTTTTTCGAGAAAAATGCATTTAGGCCAGTCAAATTAGACATTTGAGCTCGGAAGTGAAGCGGGATCAATGAAACCTTTTAGGGTTGTTGGGGGGATGTAGGAGAGCTTATTTCTGAGTTTTCGGGTTAATCGGACCGATGGGTTTTTAAGGGGGGGAAGGGGAATGAAAAATTTCATTTTTTCGCAATAACTCGGTGAATTTTGACCGTACATGATTTTCTAACTCCTCATTTTGTAGCTCTTTTAAAGCCCTACAATTTATTTTGTGAAGGCCCTAACCTAAAATCAATATTTGTCGAGTTCTAGCCGGTGAAGGTGGAAAAAAATGTATTTTGTCGCGGTTTTTTGCGTTTATCTCGTTTCCATTAATAGATAGAAATGTGCCGCCACTGACAAAGTTGTAGGGCTTGAAGAGACCTACAAAATGAGGGGTCAGTCGTTTAGATTCGTTAAAACCGCAAAAACTGCGACAAAATACATTTTTTCCTACTTTCACCGGCTAGAACTCGACAAATATTGATTTTTGGTTAGGGTTTTCACGAAATGAATTGTAGGACTTTAAAAGAGCTACAAAATGAGGGGTTAGTAAATCATGTACGGTCAAAATTCACAGAGTTATTGCGAAAAAACGAAATTTTTCATTCCCCCTCCCCCCCTTAAAAACCCATTGGTCCGATTAACCCGAAAACTCAGAAATAAGCTCTTCTACATCCCCCCAACAACCCTAAAAGGTTTCATTGATCTCGCTTCACTTCCGAGCTCAAATGTCTAATTTGACTGGCCTAAATGCATTTTTCTCGAAAAAGGGGAAAAAGGGGGAAGTAAAAATAAACATGAAATGTTCGTGGGACATTTCTTTGCATTCTCAAAAAAAAAATTTTTTGGTACTCTTTGGAACTTTTCTATGTCCGGGTTTTCTCGGATTCAGCCCACTGTGCGTCGGAGTGCTCTTTTACCTCGCAAATCGTTCGGCATTGTCTATAATGCCGAACGATTTGCGAGGTAAAAGAGCACTCCGACGCCTCATATTTGTATTGTCGAACGCTGTATAAGTAAAGTCAAGTCTCACAAGGAAAAGCCGCGTACTTGGGGTCACTAAATTGAAAAACGTTTTTACATAGTATAATACTCTATTAGAAGAGTACTTGAGCAAAGGGATAGGGCGCAACGCTCAGCCATTTCCGAGAAAAAAAAATGTAAGTGCACGATTACTACGTTGTCGACCCAAGTTCAATTCCTGTTCCTCGCACTTTTTTTATTTTTTTCATGCAATAATTGTTTATTCGTGTAAAATGAAGTTAATATAACCAACAATTTTTGTTTTCTCTTTATAATTCGCATTTTCGAAAGGCAATTTAAAAAAAAATTTTACGCCAAGTACGCGGCTTCACTTTGTCAGTCAGATAGATTCTCAGATAGTCAGTCGTACCGAAGTTATTTTGTTCACAGCTCACAGAATAAAGTTATGTAAAAGCTTAAATGTACGTGTTGTAAGCCTTACATCTTCCCGATACACCACAGTGGTGACCCCGACGTGATCGGGAACGAGCGTGAACTGGAAGTGCAGAGTACGAGAGAAGAGAAACGAAGCCAGATTGTCACGCGCGAAAGCTCACGGCTAACGACGTGCCTAAGGATCTCAAGTAGCGCGAATGCCAGTTGAACGATCGCCCATGCATACGAACAATGCTGCGAATGGTATTACGCCCACCGACCAGCTCAGTCGCGAGGCACAGCAGCCAACAATGAACGACGGCGTCGCGAATCCAGGAGGCTCAGGCATTGCTGCAGTGGCTTCCCGCCATTTGGAATTACGCCATTCTATCAAGCCGATCCATGCCTAGGTTTGCGTAGGTAGATCTCGTCTTTATAACACAACCTCGGATACTATGAAATTCCGGTACGTCGCCACACAATTATCAGGCGAAGCCCTGCATAATATTTCAAATCTAATCTTAAGTCCCCCAACTGAAAACAAGTATGACGCTATAAAGTGGCGTTTATGTCCGCGTACGATGAGAGAGACAAAGTACGCCTTCGCCGGTTACTACGCGGTAATGAGATGCGAGATAAAAAGCCAACGGCATATCTTCATCGGTTGCGCACGCTTGCATCAAACCAGCGCGGAGACGATATCTTGCGCTCACTGTTTCTCAAGCAGCTTCCTGAGCCCGTTCGCGCGGTACTAGCAATTTCGGATACAGACGACTAGCAAAAATGACTGATAAATCGGTAGATGTAATAAAACCTACGATTCCGTAGTTGTTGTAGCGTCAGTCGTACAGCGTGCAGCTATTCCAAGCGGCACGACTGATGCCACAACACCTAAAGCACAACCTAATTCGCTTACTGCATTGCAGGAATCACTCAATTCCTTAAATCTCCAAATTGCCCAAATTAAAAAGAGCATAAACCGTGAGCAGCACTATCAGCGTTTGCAAAGCCGAGGAAGAAATCCTAGAACGCGTTCACAGACGCCTACATCCACAAACAGATCCGGTATTTGTTATTACCACAGTAAGTTCGGAGCAAACGCGTGGAAATGTCGAAGCCCGTGTTCGTGGACACGAAGTGCCATTACAGCACAGGAAAACTAAGACAGTCCTCGAACATTGAGGCGGTTCAGGGGGCCGGAGCGACGCAAAACCGTTTCACAATCTTCGATAGAAACCAGAAATTAAACTTTTTAATCGACACAGGTGCGGATGTTTCAGTGCTCCCAAAAGACCTGGTAGACAGACGATACACACCAACCATATACCAAATATATGCAGCTAATGGCACCCTTATAACAAACATACGGAGAGAAAAGACTGAAACTGGACCTCGCACTGCGTACAGACTTTGAATGGACATTTGTGGTAGCGCGTGTCCAACAACCAATATTAGGTGCTGACTTCTTGAGCTATTTTGGGTTACTCGTCGACCTTCGCGGACATCGATTGATCGATTCAATAACGCAACTTCGTGTTGTACGAAGTGGGAACCATCTCCACATGTCATACACCATCCCTTTCAAGAATCAGCTGTAACAATCGCTTCAGGGAAATCCTACGAGAATTCGACAGTGTTACTCGTCCTACTGCAATTTTAGAACCCAAGCACAACGTACAACATTCCATAATTACTCAAGGACTTCCGATCGCTGAACGAGCCAGACGCCTGTCACCTACTCGCTTAAAAGCAGCAAAAGTAGTATTCTTAGAGCCTTATTCACCAAGGTATTTGCGAGCCGTCTTCAAGCCCATAGGCTTACTCGTTGCACATGGTAATGAAACCAGACGGATCCTAGACACCGTGCGGTGATTTTCGTCGTCTCAACAAAATTACAAGACCAGACAAATACCCGATTGCTCACATTCAAGACTTAGAGTAGTGTACACTACTCACTAGGATAAGCCACAAGTAGGATCATCCTTTAGTCTTGTTAGTAAATGATTTGAAAATCGTGGCAGTTGGACTGATAGGTGGCAGTAGTGCCTAAAATGCAGTTGGCAATAGCGTCATAGTTTTTTTTTCTTTTGGTACTACATGTCTTGTAATATCCAACACTCGCTCTCTCTCGAATAAAAACTTCCTTTGAGTACAGTTCACGATATTTTGTCCGCCTCTTCATTAAATCTCCTCGTATCACTGCGCCATCAAGTCTAGACAGGGCATTATTCGACCAAGATTTATAGGTTAGGTGTTAGTCCATTGTAGTGCAGGTCGTGGAAATATGTAAAAGTCGGACGCTTGTTTCGTTATTTATAACGCCAATTTTATGAACATGTTCATATTTATAGCCTATATAAAAATATAAAGACCTAAACGTAAACATGTGACACAGCGTTTATAGATATATATTAACAACTATTTGAATTTTGCGTGTTTTTGGGTACTAGAGATGTTGGAATATGTTGGCTCGCAGTCGTGCTATAGTTTATGCAGATCACTAACAGTCCATACTTACATAGTTCAAAACTCTATAAGTATAAATAAACTACATGTTGTATAACACATTGTATGATACATTGTATGATGTATTATACGATAAGTATAAAATATTAAAACTGATAAAATATCAATAAAAGTAATAGAAAGTTCATGCAATAATATCAATAACAATTGAAACTAACTTAAAATAAGCCATGATAAATGTAATAAAATACAAGTAAAAACAATACTTGAATTTATTTAATTTTTTGAATAACGTTTCTCTCAATCTTCCAAATCGATATATTGACGTCAAATCCTCTATTTGTAACTTTGATTTGAAATAAAAAAGAAGAAAAAATATTACGAAAGATGTGACGTTATGATGTTAAATAGCGTCGAAAATTATAAACTACCATTCAAATATTCTCGTGTGCTTGTACATAATTATATATAAATGCAACAATGTAAAAAGCATATTATACTATTTCACTTTTTATATACATAGCTCTTTCCAATTTTGCAAATTACGTCAGTTTCATATAAAGATATTGTCCCAATTAATCCGTAATTCAGGAAAGTTCAGGAAAATAAATTCACTAGTATCTATCTATTATGTATAACTGTAGAATTTGGTTTATACATTACTTTAATTATTAATTATATATTATATATATTAACTCTATATCTATATATATATATAATTCAATGTTACGGCTGACTCATCAACGCCCAGCCCAAACCTCTAAACCTAGAAACATGAATTTTGAAGAATATATTCCTTCCATGGCATAAGCACTCACTAAGAAGCGAAATTTAGAAATTTGACTCCTAACGGGGTGAAAAGGGGTAAGATATGTGTTAGCGAAGCACGGGTATCATGCTAGTATGTATATATTAATCAAGAGACACGGTAGGGTCTCGCGCCACGTACGCGACGCGACGAGTTGCAAGCATTATAAT
This sequence comes from Temnothorax unifasciatus, assembly GCA_030770225.1. Classification (NCBI taxonomy): domain Eukaryota; kingdom Metazoa; phylum Arthropoda; class Insecta; order Hymenoptera; family Formicidae; genus Temnothorax; species Temnothorax unifasciatus. The sequence goes on along the minus strand of JASTWK010000405.1, from coordinate 63,910 downwards.
TAGGTAACCATAATAGCAGTCCTTATCAAACTTCTATACTTCTGTGAATTTATATCTAATAAGACAACAAAAAGAAAAAAGATTTTGTAATTTGGCGATCAATTCTTAACTAAAGAAAACTTGGACAAGAGTCAAGAATAGTGCACTAATAGAACTATAAATATTGAAGTACACACTGCCAATGCTATGAATATTATACTGTTGGAGATACGAAGTGGCTTCACTCGAAACTAACGGTCGCGATATTAACGACGCCTGCCTATTTCTGTTTTGATACTCAAGGACGTCAGTTCTCTTTCTGGCGTCGCACGGTCAACCACGTGTATCATTGTAATCTCGAATAAACCCGCATTGTATAAAACTTAACTCTGATTATTACCCGTCAACAGGTTATGGGCCCAGGGTACAGTGAAACGCGAGTGTTCGATTAAAAAGTCGCGAGTGAAGAACTCGGCGAAAACGTGATTGCGGTGTACCGCGCGTCGCGTATACGGGAAAACCGTTAGTGTGAGAACCAGTACGCGAAATCAGAGAGATCGCGAGATAAAGACTAAGACAATAAGAGACAGTAAAAGTGGTGTGAAAATGTCGGCGATCATGAAAATCGAGCCGTTAACTGCTGAAAATTATGACATGTGGAAAATGCAGATGGAAGCTATACTGATGAAGAACGACGTATGGGCCTACGTGAACGGAACAAAGGTGAAGCCGTCGTCGGGGACAGATGCGATAGAATGGATAAATAAGGATGCGAAAGCAAAAGCCGATATCGTGTTGTCGATGAGTACGTCGGAGTTGAACGTGATCCGTGGTCTAGAAACGTCTAGAGAAGTATGGCTATGGGTATGACCGGCGCGAAAAGCAATACTCTTGAAGAAAATCATTTTGTCACGATTGAAAGAGGGGGACAATGTGCGAACCCATCTAACGGAATTTTTCGAGGCAGTGGCAAGATTGAAAGAGATCGGTTTGGTAGTCAACGAGGAAGTGTTAACAATCTTATTGTTATACAGTCTGCCAGAATCGTTTGGAAATTTTCGTTGCGCTATTGAGACACGAGATAAATTGCCAGATCCCGAGATATTGCGAGTGAAAATACTTGAAGAATACGAATCGCGAAAAGCGAGCGATAATACAGAGCAGAACGTTATGTATGCGAGAAGGTCAAAGTTTCGTCAAAACACGCGTGTGCCGCATGATAGTCGTGAAGATTCGAGAAACAATAAAACCGAAAGCCAAGCTGGTGCGGGACAAGGAAAACCTAAATGTTTCCGTTGTGGTAAAATCGGTCATATTGCCAAGAGATGTCTGGCAAAGTATCCTGCGAATGCACAAGTGAGTGCACGACAGGTGGAAGACAATGACAATGAGTCGGTGAGTTCGGAACGCGCGCGCGGGGACACGGCGATGTTGAATACAGTTGAGACGGTGCTATTTAATCGCGAGAGTGTAAATGGTGTAGAATGGTGCTTAGACAGCGGATGCACTGCACATATGTGTACTGAAAAGACAAAGTTCGAGAAAATCGAAGGTGTGTATAAGACATTGAACTTGGCGAACAGTGAGTCAACGAGTATAACGGGCGCGGGAAACGTGCGAATGGCCGTGAGTAATGGTAAACGGGAGACAAATGTAAACTTTGAAAAAGTATATTACGTGTCGGATTTACGTACAAACTTGTTATCGGTGTCAAAAATAACGGATCGCGGATATGAAGTACATTTTCGTGAAAAAGACGCGACCGTGACCGGTAAACACGGAGAAATAATTTTTCGAGCAGATAGAATCGGAAATTTGTATTACGTGCGCAGGGGCAAAGACCCGGTAAACGAAAACACGGCGAGAAAGGTAGAAAATGCGGTGATGTCCGTGAATCATATGAAGAGCGAGATCGACGAGTGGCATTACAAGTTGGGACATTTAAACGAACGAGACTTAAAAAGCATGGCGAAAAGCGGAGTTGTGCACGGGTTGAAACTTAAAATCGATCAAACAATGTCGAAGTGCGAAGTGTGTATTCGCGAAAAGCAAACTCGAGCTCCATTTCCGAAAAGTGAAGGCGATCGTACGAAAAGCTTATTAGAAATAGTGCATTCAGATGTGTGTGGACCGATGAGAACTGCGTCACATTCTGGCGCAAAATACTTTGTGACAAGGTCGCGTTGGTGCGAAGTTATCTTTGTGAAAAACAAAAGCGATGTTTTGAGTGCGTTTAAAAGATACAAGGCCGCGGCAGAGACTTTAACAGGGAGAAAAATAAAAGCATTGCAGTCGGACAATGGAACAGAATACTGCAACAAGGAATTTGACCAATTCTTGGAGCAAAACGGTATCGCGAGGCGATTATCGACACCGCATACCCCTCAACAAAACGGCGTGGCGGAGAGGAAGAATCGGACGCTGATCGAAATGGCCAGGTGCATGATGCGTCAAGCGGATGTTTCTCCAGTGTTTTGGGCAGAGGCGGTAAATACTGCGTGCTATGTGAGAAATCGGTGCGTGACAAAATCGCTGGACGGACAGGTACCGTATAAATTATGGAAGGGAAAAATGCCTACGGTGATATATTTTCAAATCTTTGGTTCGAAAGTGTTCGTGTCGGACAAAAATCCCCAAAAAGGAAAATTTGATTCGAGATCGGAGGAGGGTATTTTCGTAGGATACTCGAACGAATCGAAAGCGTATCGCGTGTGGCTTCCGAAATCGCGTAAAGTAATCGTGAGCCGCGACGTGAAATTTTTGAACGAGTCAGCTTTTGATCGTGAATACCAAGAGTTCCTTGAGGACGAGAAGCCCGACGAAACTGAAACTAGGACACACGAACAGGAAGACGAGTTGATTGAGGATAGAGCAGAGGAGCATCACGCCGAAGGACCTCAAGTTGTTACCAAGGAAAGGCATCACACAGAAGTACCTCGAGATGTCGTTGTTAGAGCGCCTAAACGAAGGGCAACGGAAGGCTCTACTCCTTTACCAACGAGACTTCAACCACCGAAACGCGGAAGGGGAAGGCCGATGTTATTGCGTACCGGATCGGTCGGAAGGCCGAGAAAACTATATCATCAGGCCGCTAACAACGATGACGGAAACGACGATGAGAATAGTGAGGATTCGGATGATGAGGGTCTACCTGGTGAGACTCCAAACGACGATGACGCGTTTATGGAATGTAATTTAACAATAACACACGATCCAACATGGCTAGAAGCGGAGCAGAGCGACGACGTCGAAGACTGGAGAACAGCCATGGAAGATGAATACCTCGCGCAGATACGTAACAACACTTGGGAAATTGTATCAAGACCACAAAAGCGAAAAGTGATTGGTAGTAGATTTGTTTTCTGCACCAAAGATAATGGACTAGTCATAAAGAAGAAAGTACGTCTTGTAGCAAAGGGTTGCTCACAACGTGCAGGGGAGGATTTCCATGAAACTTATTCTCCCGTGGCAAAATCGACTTCAATTCGACTATTGGCGGCATTGTCGGCGGAGTTGGGGTTGCAATTACATCAAATAGATGTGGTAACCGCCTACCTCAATGGTGAACTGAAAGAGGACGTGTACATGGAGGTACCTGAGCAGTTACGCGAGATACTGACGAAGATCATCGCTGGAAAACGCGTAGGTTCAAAGGCGGAAATAATTCGGGAAGAAGACATCATAAGAACTTCAAAACGCTGGCTACATGCATTGAACGCACATCGAGACAGTGTGTGCTTATTGAAGAAAGCACTTTATGGCGACAATCAGGGTTGCAATGGTATCGTCGTCTTGTGTCAAGACTGAAGCAAATGGGTATGCAACCAACGGACCAAGACCCATGTATGTTTACGTCGCGAAGGAAAAATTGCATAATGATAATTGCGATTTATGTCGACGATATTGTGATCGCAACCAACGACCCGAGCTGGATGAAGGAGGTGAAGCGGAATTTGGCGGAGTCATTTGAGATGAAAGACTTGGGGCCAGTGAATCATTGCCTGGGAATCGAGTTTCAGCAAGACGAGAATGACTATAGCGTTGTCTTAACACAGCGTCAATACACTGAGGCTATCTTGGAGCGCTTTGGCATGCAAGATTGCAAACCAGCGAGGACGCCTATCGATACAAATGTGCAACTGACAAAACCGTCACGAGCTAATGAGAAGATAATGAGACAATACCCTTTCCAATGTCTTATTGGAGCATTGATGTACCTTGCGACATCTACGAGGCCAGATATCGCGTACGCGGTCAATTTCCTGAGTCAATTCAACACGAATTATTCAACTGAGCACTGGCTGGCAGCCAAAAGAATCCTTAGATACCTGAGGGGCACCGAGAGTCATGGTCTGATGTACCAAAAATCAGATATACCATTGTACGGAGTAGTTGACGCAGACTGGGGTGCCAATACAGTTGACAGGCGATCATATTCGGGATACGCATTTATCCTGGCAGGAGCAGCAATATGTTGGGAAGCTCGAAAGCAACGGACTGTAGCGCTATCGAGTGTAGAGGCCGAGTATATGGCCATGTCGGAAGCTACCAAAGAAGCGATTTACCTTCAAGGTTTATTGCGCGACACAGCAGGACCATGCGACGGGATCACACTGTTCAACGACAACCAGGGAGCACAACGCTTGGTATACAGCACTGGTGTGCACCATTCGAGAACCAAACATATCGACTTGCGCCACCATTTCATTCGGGACCATTGTGCATCGGGCGCGATTGAGCTTCAGTACATGTCTACCAATGATATGCCGGCAGACATATTAACCAAGGGATTAACCGGACATAAACATATTCAGTGCCAGGATGGTTTGGGGATGATTGAGTTGCGCGAGTAGCCTAGCTCGAGCCTACGACTTCGAGGGGAGGTGTTGGAGATACGAAGTGGCTTCACTCGAAACTAACGGTCGCGATATTAACGACGCCTGCCTATTTCTGTTTTGATACTCAAGGACGTCAGTTCTCTTTCTGGCGTCGCACGGTCAACCACGTGTATCATTGTAATCTCGAATAAACCCGCATTGTATAAAACTTAACTGATTATTACCCGTCAACATATACATATGTATATATGAATAATATATGGATATATCAAGAAAATATAACAATTGTAAACCATCGAGTAAGTATTATATCGTATAAAGATCTGAGTTTTTAAGGAAAAGAATACGATTGCGAAATCATTAGGCAAAACTATCCATTCTTATGTTCCTTTTTCTCATCACTTGTGAGTCAATGTATTCAAATGATCTTTTTCTATTCTTTTTCCTATCAATTCGAAAAACTATTACAGAGAAAAGGTTACTTCAAAAGATAAAATAAACCTAAAGCATTGTCTTTAAAGCTTTAATATCAGAGTACGGCTCTCATTTACCTTATATCGTGTCTTTGCTAAAGTATTGTCTCTGCTCCTATTTCATTATATCTGTCATAGTAACTCGTTCCAAATTGATCTTTATTGATTTTTTATCGTTATTATATAGGCTCATTATTATTCTTATTGATATTTTATCATTTTTCTTAGCATTTTACAGGTATAATATGTGATTTAGTTTATACTTATAGACTGTAGAGTTTTTTATTTTTGATATAAGTTTTGTGGACGCTAGAAAATAAAATCGGAAAAATACTGAGAGCATACAAATAAATTTAATACCGTCTCTATAATTAAGAAACTTTCTTAATTACATCCAAGAAATTTTATATAGAGCTCAAAATATGCAGAAAACAATTTACTTCTTTAAAAAAATTGAAAAACAAAAAAAACAATTGATATTTTAATCGTTTTAAAGCATAAAGCATATTTCTCCTTAGAATGAGGATGTTTATGTTGGTTACCTTATTGGCAAATAAATTTAGGATACGCAGATGCGAAGGAGCAACACAGAAAAATGTAAAAAATGCAGAAAATTAGAACGTTAAAAATATAGGCGTGCCGGTCCCAAGCCCGGATAAAAGAGGAGGGTGAATAGCTAGTAAATGAGTCTTGATGACGGTACCTAGGCCGAATAGCAACTGCTATTAAATACCAAGCAACACCCAAGTCGACAATCGTCGATGAAACTAGCACATCCTACCCCTAGTGGGATGGGTGATGGCGAATGTTCGGCGTCATAAAACCGGCATCCCTCGGCTAAGGCATGGTAATCCCGACAGAAAGGTTTCTGGCCCTCCAGGTTGGGGGTTGACGATAGGCCAATACCCTATTTCATAAAACCTAACTATTAGCAGACAACAGAAGGAGCCTCGGACGGGATGGATCAACTGGAGACGGAAACGACTACGATCTAAGAATAACGAGATGAGATTTGCGACATGGAACGTTAAGAGCCTCTTCAGACAAGCTGCATTCCGAGAAGTCGTAGAAGAACTGACCAAGTACAGAATAGAACTGTGCGCTTTGCAGGAGATAAGATGGCCTGGTAAAGGAATATTGCATAAGAAGGATGGCACTCTGTTTTACAGCGGTAGCACAGACAGAAAAAACCAGTTTGACACAGGTATCTTTGTGAGTAATAAACTGAGCGACAAAATCACAGATTTCGAACCAATAACCCCCAGAATCTGTAGAATTCGAATGCATGCCGTGCCACATAACATCACTATAATCTCGGCACACGCTCCAACGGAGGACAAGAGCGACAAAGAAAAGACCGAATTCTATCGTGAGTTCGAGAAGGCATACGATAGCGCCCCTCCCTTATGGAAATGTGCCCTTGAGTGCTCAATGGCGGTCAGTGAGAATGTATGGTTGCCCTACACTTGCAATGCGAATTATATGGAAAAATTAATGGAAAATATTGAGTGGCAAAATAAGATGAATGGAAACGCAATGGCAAGATTCGAATGACGACCTTTTTCATACAGGCGTAAGGGCTCAGTCACAATGACAAAAATAAGGAATAAGATAAAGGAATAAGGAATAAGGGAATGTCGCATCTCACTTCAGTACACGTACATTAAAGTGAGATGCAACATGCCTTATTCCTTATTCCTTTATCCTATTCCTTATTCCTCTCATTGTGACTGAGCCCTAATGGAAACTGCCAATGACTTATAAAGGATAAAATTTGTATGGCATTTTTCTACCTTCAGCCAATGTTGTTCAGTGTGAATTGTAATGGAAATTCGTCAATGGTAAATAATATGCGTCAGATAATATATTGTATGGCATTTATTGTCTTTCACATTTTAATCCATAGACATTCATCGTGAAAACGTTGCCGTAGTAAGAGGAGAAAGATTATTACGACAAAAAGTAAGTTTTTGAGTTGAATTTCCATGATTTTTGCATTTATTTGCGATTAGCTTTTAGGAAAAGTATTTTTGTAATCGTATGCTATAAACATTAACCTAACTAAGAACGTAGCTACAACTCTTTCAGGTATTTTTTGAGTTAAGTGCCACATAACCTACAAAAAGACACTTAGTAGTTTATAAAGGTTAGACTGTCCGTTGAACCAAAGGCAATGGAAAATGAAGGCATTTATATTAAAGACAAAATACTACCATTTATTAAAATGCCATTGAATTTCCATTGTTCCAGACGCAATAAAAATAAAGGCATTTTTGCCAAAGATAAAAATTTCCACACAACATTCCATTGGTATTGCCAGTGTTAATACCAATGGCAATACTAATGGCAATACCAATGGCAATACCAATGGCAATACCAACGGCAAAACCAGTGGCAATACCAATGGGATTTTGTGTGGAACTCTTTATCTTTGGCAAAAATGCCTTCATTTCCATTGCGTCTGGAACAATGGGAATTCAATGGCATTTTTTAATGGCAATAAAGGGCACATTTTGATAAGAGCTAGCTTCGACATAAAAATCATCTTGGGAGATTTCAACAGCAAGATTGGAAAAGAAAAAGTCTTTCACCCCACAATTGGAATACCTAGTTTATACGACACAACAAGCAGTAATGGCGAGCAGCTGATCAATTTTGCAACGACAAAAGGAATGACTATTTCCAGCACTTGGTTCCCACATAAAAATGTTCACAAGGGTACGTGGAAATCACCAGACGGACAAACGGTAAACCAAATCGACCACGTCCTGGTGGATATGAGATATGTAACGCATATAACAGATGTGAGAACCAAAAGAGGACCCAATGTGGATTCAGACCATTATCTGGTATTGGCCAAGATAAGAACTAAGCTGATACACAGGAACAAAAAACTGTGGAAACAAGGAACACCATATGGAACAGCGAAAAATTGAAAGAAGAGATCAAACACAACTTCAGAGAAAAGGTAGAAAGTAAACTCGCTACATACAACTGACAACAGGAAGAAAACATAAACTTGTGGGAAAACCTGAAAACCTGAAGAGCAGTATACTTCATTCAGCCAAGGAGGTGCTAAGAGAAAAACCGAAGAGCCTTAATAAATAATCATTGGTTTGATGGGGAATGCGCGAAAGCAATGAGAACCAAGAACAAAGCTAGGGAAAAATGCCTCAACAAGGAAACCAAAATACCAATAGACAACTATAGAGAGGCAAGAAGGAACGCCAAAAAGCTACTGAGAAGGAAGAAGAGATCATTCTTGAGAGAAAAACTGAAATCCATAAAAAAAGAACGGCTGGACCGGGTGCCTAGGAAATTTTACAAAGAAATTAAAAACGCTAAAACAAAATTTAAACCGCAATGTAAGTTCATAAGAACTTTATCCGGCGAACTGGCAACAAGTCAGGAAGAAATAATATAAAGATGGCTGGAACATTTTACAGATACCTTTGCGGTACCGGAGAACGAAGAGGACAATACACAGGCGTATAGCACCTTTGAATTACGGGAGTGCGCCCATCTCCCAACAATAACGGACGTCAAGGAGGCGGTGAAGTCCTTAAGGGACTATAAAGCATCAGGGATAGATACGATCACCGGAGAAATGTTGAAAAACGCGGGTAACGCAGTGTACGAAGTTCTGCACCGGCTGGTAGAGCTCATCTGGCAGGAGAAAGGCCTAATCCTGGAGGGGTGGATTGGAAGCCTGATCAACCCTATCCCTAAGAAGGGAGATTTAACAGAATGCCAGAACTACAGAGCAATCACACTCTTAAGTGCAGCATATAAGATAACCACGTCTATCGTACATAAAAAGCTGGAAGACATATACGAGAAGGCGATGGGTGCACATCAGTGCGGCTTTAAGAAAGGAAGGTCAATTTTAAACCAACTGCATAACCTGAGACTTACCCTAGAGAAGCTGTGGGAATACAATATCCCGTCGTATCACTTATTCGTGGACTTCAAAACAGCTTACGATGGTATAAAAAAGGCAGAGATATGGAAGGCGTTAGCAGAACTGGGAGTGCCGGATGAGCTGATACGGGTGTGCAGATGACGGACATATATGACGGAGGGTTCCAAGGGTAGAGTTAGAGTTAACGGCAAATTGTCAAGCATCTTTACGATAAGTAAAGGTGTTGAGCAAGGCGACGGATTAGCCCCAATCCTGTTCAATCTAGACTTGGAAGCGGTTATAAGGAGAGCAAATGTAAAAAAAAAACGCCTCATTTCTATACCAGAGCTACCAGATCCTTGGATATGCAGACGACTTCGATATAGCAGGAAGAAGCCTAAAAGCAATAAAGGAGGCTTTTGAAACCATAGAGAGAGAGGCTAAGAAAGTGGGGCTGGAGATAAATGCGGATAAGACTAAAGGCATGATAATATCTAGACCCCAGGTAATAAGTAGGAGGATAGGACCAAAATTAAATATAGGATCACATTCTTTCGAGATTGTCAAAGAATTCACCTACCTGAGATCAGTCATTACAGAAGACAACAATGAATCTACAGAAGTTAAACGAAGGCTAATGAAGGCAAACAAAGCGTATTTCAATCTTATCTCCCTATTGAAATCCAAAGAGTTGACAAGAGCCTCTAAAACCACAATATACAAAATCCTTATTAGACCCATTGTAACATACGGCTTGGAATGCTGGACGTTAAAAGACTCAGATGTAATAAACCTGGGGCCCTGGGGGTATTCGAGAGAAGAATTTTTGGTGTAAATAAGATCAATAGAAACGAATATAGGAGAAAAACTAACAAAGAGTTGTATCAACTTTACAATGACTCTGATATAGAAACGCACATTAGAATAACAAGACTGAGATGGTTTGGACACGTGAACAGAATAGAAGAATCTGACCCTTGCAGGAGAATACTACACAATGACATATGACAATGGCACGAAACCGAGAGGCAGGCCGAGAAACCGATGGTGGAGATCAGTACTGGACGATTTAAGAAAGCTGAGGATAGAGAACTGGAAGACTAAATCCAGGGACCGTGAGAGCTGGAGGCGAATTCTCTATGAGGTCAAGGACCTCCTTAGGTCCGGAGAGCCGTAGATAAATAGAGAAGAATATAGGTATAAAAATTTTTAGAAAAATTTAATTATAAGTTATCGTATCTACTAATCATAAGATAAACTTATCAAGAGACATGGTAGTGTCTCGCGCCAAGTACGCGCGGAGCAAGACGCACCGTGACTCTTTTACGCGAACGCACGAGTTGCGAGTACCCGAGATTTTGAGATCTCAATAACGAGTGAACGAATCAAGTTCTAAGTAGGCTTGATCGATAGCTTGGGTCGATTTACAAATAAGAGTGTTTTTATTTTTCCGCTATACCATTTACTTTATAAATGTATAACGCGATACCTGTCGTTGGCAACTCAGTCGATTGTACCCGCTGTTGCATATGTTCAGCTGTAGGAGTTCCCGTAACAGTAGCGGTCTCCGGCATCTCCTCATCATTCTCTTGCATACCGGCAGCATTTTGTCCAAGATCCCTCGATTCTCGATCCTGTGACTGATCTTTCTCGACGGTTAGGTCGTCCGCCTCCATTGCGGAAGGCGACACATCTTCCATCGTGTGCATCAGTTCCTCTGACAGCGTGGTGGACGGCGTTGGTCTTTTGCCTTGACGATCGCGTGCTTTGTAAGCCTCCACGGCCTCGGAGATATGTTTGCACCAGAGCTTACGCTCTGTCGAGGACGGTGCCACTAGATTGTACATCTGTGCGCCGTTCTGCGAGGTGTTGACGAGATAGAGGGAATCTTTCTCGGCAGCGTTGTGACGCACCAATACAGTGGATAGTTTGACAATTGGACTCAGCACGGAATTGCCCGCCTGGTTGGTCGTATTGATAAACTTAAGCAGATACTTATCGTCTTGCCGATGTAGAAAGAAGATGGTATCGTCAAGCAGTACTACATGCAGATCGACTGGCTTTGGCACCGAGCGATTTGGCATCGATCGATTTGGCTCAGTACGCCGCCACTGTAGTGGCCCTTCGTAGATCAACTTGCGCTTTGTGATATCAAGATTCTTGAACTCTTGCACAGTTGGATGATCAAATTTATCAAAGGCCGACCGATCGATTGTTCGTTGAATCTCTGTGAGTCGTTGATGATCCTCGGCCTCTTTCACCGCCTGATTCACGCGACTCAGAATCTCTTTGCTGCGCTCGAGGCTGCGTAATATGGCTGCTTTCTCTCTCTCGTTACTATCCAGCGTATACTTAGCGAGGTTTTCAAAGAGCAACGGGTACTTTGTGAGTCGCAACATGCCGGTAAGTATGTGATCTTTCAACTGAAGTCGGCGACACAACGGATTTGCCTCCACCTCGTTCAGAAAAGCGTTCAGCTTGGAATCCTTACGTCGACGATCGCGCAGAGCGTCCAAGGCAACTTGCTGCTTAGCACAATAAGTTGATGCAGCCTTTTCAAACACCTCACCAGCTTCGCCGTCGAACATTTCCAGCAGAAGCTCGCCTACATCGCTCACGCACGAATTCTCCTTCTTCTTCCGTTTCATCGCTTGGTTAAAGCGTGAATGTATCATCAGCATCTCATCCAGATTAGAGAAAAGCAACTGAATCTGATCCAATGGCAGCACTTGGGACTCCAACAAGGGTTTGTGGAAAACGTGTGAAAGCACTTTCAACGCGCGAACGTGAGAGCGTTCGGTGTGAAACAATTCTAAAAAAAGAGAATTTGATATATAAATAAATGTTAAATGTGCATATATACAACTGTAGCATGTAGAAGAAGCAAAAGGAATAATCCGTCGCTACAATTCGAATAATAATAGTATTCAAATCAAATTTGAAAAAATGCATGCAAGAGGAATTATCCTGTTCTTAACTCATTTGAATCAAACAAACTATTCTTAACTTACTCCTCAATCTTCTATTGTAGAAGTATAAATTTGGTAAAGCAGTTTATCCATTTTTTAAATCAATTAAGATGGCCAATGTAAGCTCTTACGATCTCTATTATAACAAACTGACTACTCACCGTTAATAACATCCTGTCTTTTTTTCTCGGAGTTGCTGAGCTGCGCGAGAACGTCCTCGGAGACAGCCTGACTCCAATCCGGCGGATCAGCCTCAACATCGACATCGCTGTCCCACGAAGTTGACGCGTTTGCCGCCGATGAGGTCGGATGTACCTGCTCCAAACTAGTACTAGGACTATCCAGGCTTCTCGTCGAGAGGCTGCTGTTTGACGAACTGCCGGCCGAGTTCCCGGGAAATGTGCTGGAGGGCTGCTCGCAATCACTGGAACCGACTCTATAGTCAATCGTTAGCAATATTTATGTATTTTACTACTTACTAACTATAATATATCTAGCGGCCGGTATCATTTGATGCAATTTGCGCTATCATTATCGATCTTATGTATTGGGATATCGGAAAAGTCGTGAATATCGGATATCGGGATATCGGAAATGACGTATTTTTGCAACAGATGGCACTAGTTCAGTTTTGGAAGTACTAGAGTCATTCGCATATATGTTATTGCTATGTCATTTGACAGCTAATGATTCTAGCTTCATTCTAAAAAAAAATTGAGCGATTTGGTTGAGTTTTGGAGATTTTACAAGTTGAAAATGGAAGACCAAACAGTGCATTTTCGTCATATTTTACTGTTTTACTTCCGTAAAGGGAAGAACGCGCGTCAAGCTTGTGAAAAGTTGCGTGAAGTTTACGGTGACAATGTTCTACAAGAACACGACCTCGAAAGCAGACATTCATCAGAGGAAGGTTATGTGGTAATTATCCAGTAATAGGGACCACCCTCCGATGACCTTGACCTTGACATATGTTGTCAAGGTCACCCTCCTGAGTGACCTTCGGAAGATTTTAGCCGTCGCTCGTTATTCGTTAAAAAGTTATTAACAAAAAAAGTTTGGAAAATATAGCAGTTATTTTAAGTAAAAACTCGTAAACTATTATTTTATTGCGTATCCCCGTAGAGTTTGCAATCTAGTATCCTGTGGCGTTTTTTGAAGGGACGTGCCCAACCCTATCCAACTCATCCACTATCATTACCATTTCCTTTCTTAACTTTTTGGATCAACGGCTTAACGTCTCTTTCCGACAGACGGAGCCCAGTTTATTCCGCACAAGAGCCTATCTTGCACGGAAAGGTGCAGTTTTTCGGAAAAAAACTTTCCATGTTACATGGCTCTAGTGGACTCGAACCTAGTTTCTCAGATTACAAGTCTGGCGCTCTACCACTAGACCACACTGCCGCCCCAGTTATTTTAAGTATTGAGAGGCATAAACGACCAATATTACGTCTTTTTTTTTAAGTAGAGAATATCTCGTTTTGCGTGAAAATTGCTGCTCTCTTAGTGCTAGGTTAGTGACGCGCTTTAAAAGTATTTAAGTGTTTAAAGCGCGTCACTAACCTACATAGGTTAATGACGCGCTTTAAATAGTTAAATACAAAATATCTGCTTTAATGAAAATCACAACTTTAAAATAATACATTCAATTTTATTTATTTATTGGATTCATATTAAGATCTAACATTTCTCTATCGAAAAGGCTGTAACTGTACACACGGCTGCGTCGCATTCGTCCCAATTGCTACAAAGAATTAAAAACAATATACTTGTTTGCTGTAGTTATCAATTAATATTGAAAGAATTGAAAGAATGAAAAGAACCAACATAGCGTAGTCAATCATTCTCAAAATTTTGTTGATCCAAATACGGGTGTCCATACCCAAAACATAAAACGTTTATGGAGAGATATTCGTGAAGGTATTCCACGATATGGTCGTAAAAAGTACCATTTTAATCATTATTTAGCGGAATTTATGTTTAAAAAAGCATACGATTTTCATGAACGATTAGATGCTTTTTTGAAATAATGTGTCCATTATGTATCCTTTAACAGAAAATATAAATGAATAAATATTATAGTAATTATTATCATTTCGTCCTGTAATTTCTTTTTTTGGTAAAGCAGCGACTTTTCGCGAAATAAAGTATTCTCTGCTTTAACAAAAAGACTTCAATTTATCAACAATTTACTGCTTTAAGTGTTGTGTTTTGGTAAAGCAGCAACTTTCACGCAAAACAAAATATTCTCTACTTAAAAAAAAAACGTAATATTGGTCGTTTATGCCTCTCAATACTTAAAATAATTGCTATATTTTCCAAACTTTTTTTATTAATAACTTTTTAACGAATAACGAGCGACGGCTAAAACCTTCCGAAGGTCACTCAAGAGGGTGACCTTGACAACATATGTCAAGGTCAAGGTCATCGGAGGGTGGTCCCTATTACTGCATAATTACCGGTTATGCTCTCAGTGTGGTGGGATTTTAAAGGTGTCGCTTTTTTCGAGCTCCTACTAAGAAACCAAACAATCAATTCGAATGTGTACTGCCGGCAATTGGACAGTTTGAACGAATCTGTCATCCAGGAACGTCCAGAGCTCGTTAATCGTAAAGGAGTTGTGTTCCATTCGTCATGACTTTTTCGACAACCCAATATAAAGAGATCGGAATATATTCTTTGAAAGAGAGTCGTAAAAAAATGCATTACCAGACGAGAACCAGGGTTTCCTATCTTCATTTGTTTTGGAGGAAATTTTCCAAATTGAGAATACATTTCACGCATACAAGAATATATTTAGAATCTTTTTTCTCTCATGATATTCAGAATATTGCGGATTCCTTTTTTATTAGAAATGAGGAATTGCAAAAATTATTCTATGTGGTTCCCATTCATTGTCACATATTTTAAATAGAAAAATACACATTCCTATAGTGTTTGTATGTCGTCGATGGGTGTTGAATATACCAAGGTCTTTAAATGATAAACATTGCCCTCTTCTTATATTAAGGAGGGTGGTTAGTCAAATCAATTTGATAAGAATTAGTTCAAATTTATAGAGAATATTCGTCTATGGGAATCTGTCGTCCATGCCAAAGTTGAAGACAATCGTCTGCATGGTTGTCGAGTAATTAATTATTGAAGTTATACTCTTGTCTCTTTCTTACACACGGGCAACACAGCAGAAATGTTACCTAACCTGTAATGTAACTCTCAAAAGCATATTAAAAATGATAAGAATTTAGTGAAAATAGGTGCAAATAACTCTTTACATATTTAGGAAGAACTTTCTCGAAGACTGAAATGATTCGTCTTTATAGTTATCAAGAAATTGTAAAAATAAAACAGGACCACATTTATTATTTCCACATTTCAATGTGGAAGTTTTTCTATTTAAAATATGTAACAATGAATGGGAACCACATAGAACACCTTCTATAGTATACAATAAAGATTAGTCCATATCTCAACAGGTATTTGATTTAGAAGCCGTGTTTACCAGATATTTTTTTCTTATTGATAAGTACTACCTGCTCTCAAAATATGAGACACTTTTTTTAAAACACTCTATACATCCAATTTTTCATATTGAGTATAGATTAATTTCTCATATTGGTCCAATATTGTAAAGTAGACGCTCTCTCGATTTGAGCCAATATTGAATTCTATCATAGAATCCATATATTGATTTCATCTTATCCAATATTAGCTCTAATAATCGAGATATCAAAAAGAATTGGAAAGAAATTCTTTTTAAGTTCCCGAATTATAAAATAAATTATTTTTCCGTACCATTTCTGCTCTAAAAAAACTCTTAGGAGTTCAAACTCCTGCACTAGAAAAACATAAAATGTGCATTTTTCTCTCTGTGTGCCACAGACTCGCTTTTTATCTCAGAGTATGAGGATTTTTGTGTACGAGAAAGTACTGACGCATGTAGGCGCATCACGCGTTACTATCGTTCGCAGTCTTTTTAAAATGGCACAGCATATTTTCATGTAGGGGAGACCGGGGTAAACTCAACACGATTTTTTCAAAGGCAATTTTTAACAATTAATTAAAATTTTTAAACGAATTCAATGCTACACATTTAAAGAGTGTTCCTTCAAGTACAAAATTACTTAAGTTTTGCTATACGTCGCTTAGTTTTGTCCCCAGTAAAGGGACAGTGACACGAAGACAAGAGATAAAGATTTTTCCTAAAGAAAAAGTGACACAAATACAAATTTTCAAATTAAAAAATGCCGGGGCAAACTCGACACTGCTTAATCGACACAATTTGATCTAGGGGTCGACTGTGTACTTCAAAACTTAGTGAAAATTACAAAAGTGAGCGAATTTACTAGAATATTTATAATTTCCTTGGTTAACACCTGGTGAATTCGTTCACTTTTGTAATTTTTACTAAGTTTTGAAATACACAATCGACCCTCTGGAACTTATTTTTTTATTGTCTGAAAATGAAAATACATTGTTTATCGTGTATTTAGAAAGTACAAAAATTCGGAATAAAGTAAAACAATCATTGGAAATAATGAGAAAAAAATTGTTGAAATTTCACAATTATCTTCGTCTAAACTCATGTCTGAAAAACAATTAATGCCGGTAAACTCGCGATCGGACGTACGCATACATTTGTCATGAGCGTTATGGTGACAGAACATGAAGCGCGGAAGCGCGGAAACACGGAAGACAAAATGTACTAGATTCCCGTGTTCCGTTTCATCTGTTTTGATTGCCTTATATTACATAGAGCATATTTTAAGCGGAAAAGCGGAACGAAGAATTATAAAATGTTAATTTTTAACGGTATTTATCGATTAAAATGCTTGTATTCAATAGATAAGTTGAAAAGATAAGCATATTAATAAAAATTGCAATTAATTAAGAGGTTAGACCACCCCTGAGACCAAAAAATCATGCCCTATTTAATGTTTATTTTTTGGGAAAACAAAACGACGGAGAGAAAATCTATTTACAGAGTTATATTGTGCATTAATTGCAGAGTAAAAAAAATTATAAACAATCAATTTTAATAAAAAATGTAAACAAGTTTGAGCAGTCTCTATCGCGGGTATGCACAATATAACCCTATAAATAGATTTTTTTCCGTTGTTTTGTTTTCCCAAAAAATAAACATTAAATAGGACTGATTTTTTTGGCCTCAGATGTGGCCTCTAACCCCTTAAATAAACACAATAAAAAGAAATAAATACTAATGTCTATTTGTCCCATACCGTTCCGCTTTTCCGCGCAAATTGTGCTTCATGTTTTACAAGGCAATCAAAACAGATGGAACGGAATGCGAGAATATAGTGTCTTCCGCGTTTCCGCGCTTCATGTACAGTAACCCTTACGGCTGCATGGCAAGCATCGTTTGTTATTGGCTGTGTTTTGCCAAACCTGCGCTAGCTAAGCCGCTAAGTAGCAATTGAATGTAATTGATTCTTACCTTTGGATCCAACCAATCACACTTAATTGCTATTTAGCGGCTTAGCTAGCGGAAGTTTGGTAAAACACAGCCATTGGGAGCCGACGAAACGGCAAGGTGTCGACTTTGCCCCAGGCGTCGTTTTTCACTTTTGTCACTCCAAAAACATAAAAATTTTTCAGATTCATATAGAGCATCAAATTTCCCATCAAAATCACTCACCGGTAGATTCGTAAGAGTAAAGCTCGATGAAAGAGTGGAAATTTTCGAGAGATAAGAAAAATTACTTTTCACCTTTAAAAACGCTTATCGCACTAGACATTACACTATGTCCCGTATTCATAGTCGGATCTTATTTCAAGACTATCTTAAGTAATGTCTTAAGATGCTAATACCGCTCTGTGATTAGTTCATAATATCTTAAGATCGTACTTAAAACGGTCTTAAATATAAGATCCACTATAAATATCGACCTTAAACTTTGAATGTCATCAAATTCCGTTGACAACACTGGCACATAAAGACACATTTATAGTAGAAAAAGCAAGTTTCTACGATAGATTTAATATGTCAAAAAGCCTAGTGTCAAGTTTGCCCTGGTGTCGAGTTTGCCCTGGTCTCCCCTACGTTTTTACCAATATTGGTAGTATCATGAGCACTGCAATATTGACTGCACGTTTATATAGGTATATGTTATAACCAATATTGGTGTCATCAAGGGCACCACAATATTGACAACACATTTATTTCTATATTATTACCAATATTGGAGTCATCATGGGCACTGCAATATTGGCAGTACATTAATTTTTATATTATTATCAACATTGGTGTCATTATCGGCACTGCAATATTGGCACGTACATTTCATCAATAACCAATAGGTATAGTTTTGTATTAAAAAATATTGGCCAAGCATTCTCAATATAACCAATATTCAGTCAACATGTTGCCAATATATTGTGCTACTAGGATCCTCTGTGTCGCATACGGGGTTGATTTTAGAGATGTAATAATCCAATACTTTTTGTTAGTGTAAAGAAAAAAAATTACAATTTTATACTTACAAAATATTTTTAGTATTGTATAAATATGTCTTTTCAAAAGGTGACACCTCTCTCTCCCCCCTCTCTCTCCCCCTCTCTCTCCCCCTCTCTCTCCCCCTCTCTCTCCTCCCCTCTCTCCTCCCCTCCCCCCCCCCGCTCTCTTCTCTCCTCTCTCTCTCCTCTCTCTCCCCTCTCTCTCCCCTCTCTCTCCCTCTCCCCCCTCTCTCTCCCTTCCCCCCCCCTCTCTCTCCCACTCTCCTCTATCATCCTCCCTCCCACCTATAAATTAGATATAAAACGTAACAAAGAAAAATATAACTGAATTAGAACTAAACCTAATCTCCCCTAATCTAAGAAGTACCTTTCGGACTTCGTACGTCGCTCGTTGAGACAATGTAGATATTCACGCGCGGCAGCGATGGTGATATCGTCGTTCGACGTAATGCGCTCAGTTACGTTTTCGTCAGCATCCGAATTTTTCTTCGTAGTAGTATTGGTCAATTGATCCGAACGCGAGGCCAGCTCTAACACCGACAGATCAACAGAGCTTCCGTCGTTGGACGCGACTCGAGGACGAACACGTCGCGAGCCGCGCTGCCTCATTCTCTTTATATTCTTCTTTTAGCCGGTCGAGGACTTCGGCTCGTCACGTCGCACGATACGAGAAAATTTGCATTATCTCTATATAGTCAATACTCTCAATTCTTTTGTCGGTTTATATCGCTACACTTTAGCGAGCTTCACATGTATATCGAAAATGATATCAGATTGGTAGATATACATTCACACGCGATGAAATAGCGAGAGTTTAAAGGTCGCCGGTTTAATATCGAAGGTTCTATGGCAGTACATTGACATTTCAACCTAAATTGTGTAAACTCCCAATAGAGACCTTTAAAGGAAACATAGAATATGCAAAGTATTCGCGAGTTTTCTTTTCTTTTAGTAGATTTAATATAAATTAGTTTTCGATAAATGTGCCTCTTCAGAAAAGTCAGTTATAGACATGATTAATTTCGAAAAACATTACTAAAATTAATAGAAGGAAAAAAGAAAAGTTCTTTATACACATACATACATACATACATACATACATTATAATTTATAAAAACATTATTATTTTATTCATTGTTTTATAATAAAATAAGAAATAATTAAAATTTTTGCAATTTCTACAAAAATATTTTTTACGAAATAATAAGCATGTTAAATACTTTTCTCGTTAAAGTAGCCACTCTTACATTTAGTCACTTTCTTTACTAATCTAGATAATCTAATTACAAATTTATCTTATTACAAGTCTTTCTGACGGAAAACTCTTCCACCCCATCTCCTAAAATAGTTCACAGCTAATTTTTGAAAAAGAGATTTACTGTAGTCCATTTTCTTGAAATTAAACAATATCATATTAATCGCAACTGTGCTACATATAATGCCTATTTACTTCCAAATTAAGAAGAAATATTGAATAAGTCACGAATTGAACTTTTAAATAGTGTTTTAAATACTTAATGTTTCATTGAGTATTTTTAAATTTTATATGTGATATCAAATTTTTAGTCAGTAGTAAATGTATGTATGCCACAGTAAAAATAAAAGTCTTACACAGATTTTCATTCCCGTAATATTAATTCTCTACTGTTGCCGAACCTGAGATCTACTGCTCCTCTCCCTTCCTCTCTCCTTCTCTCGCTCTCTTTCTCTGTATGCGGTGAAGACGCAGGTATAAGATTAATTATTATTTTAATTTCTCTAATGTTTGAAAACATTCTTTTTTACTTCAAAATAATAGCTCAATCGTCTTTCAAACTTGATATTAGTTAATAAAACATTGCAAGTCGATAAGGCATTGATGATTCGCTATCTTATGTCGCTATCTCTTCTCTCATCGATTTCTCGGTAGCTCGTCTATTAGCTACTTTAGGACGATTACGATAACTTCCTAAGTCACGTGTCTTCAAAATGTTAATGGTTTTCGGGGGTATTTTTGGCGAGAAACACTGGAAAAATAGTGAAAAATTTTCCGACAAACAAAATTTTCCGAAGTTCACCCCCATTCGAACCGAGATCTTATCATTGTACGATTCGGGTTTTCAACTTTCTACGCGAACGGAGATCCACCCCCACCCAACTCTGCCTGCGGGGGAGGGACGGTCATCTCTCCCCCGCCTATATGTGTATACTGTCTATACACACAATCAAAGTATTATTTAAAAATTATTATTTAAAAATTTGTATTATTTAAAAATTCATATTATTTATTTTTAACTTTGACATTGTATACCTCGAAAACTAGAGCAATTAGCCATAAATAATTTTTTGTTCAGCGTAAAAAATACTACTAGAAACCATCATCAAATCAAGGGGTCGAAATTATCATAATCCTGCCGCTACTTTGAAATAGCGAATTTGAAAGACGATTGTTTCGAGGTAAAAGGGAATATGTGTAAACATTTAGAGAATTAAGATTTCATGCGTACGCGTACAAGCACAAAAAAGATGTAAATTCGACTAAGCCATCCCTACGTGACATATCTTTAGTATAATGCTAATGATGGCAGTACTCAAATTTTGAAGACTTAGGAAGTTTTTATTGGAGAAGAGGTTTATGATTAGAGTTTCGAAAATGTCTTGATATCGACTACAAGAATGTAAAAATTTCTTATTTAAAAATTGAAGATGATAATCTTTACATGACCTTCAAAAGGCTACCAAAGGCCAAACTAATAACATTTTATATACTTCTTAAAACTCTGCAGTTTTCATTCAGATTTTTTTTTTCCAAAAATTGACATTTTTAGCGAAATAAAAACGGATTGTTTAAAAATCAATCACCCTGTATATGTTAACGTATGTACGTATTTGCTTTTCTTTATTTATAAATAAATTGTACTACACAACATCATACACAAATAAACTTATAAATAAGTAACTCCTCTTCAATTGTATATATAAAAATATTTACAAATAATTATTTATTTATTAGTATTTAGGTACTGTGTTTAATTTTAATACGTAATTAAATATACTAGTAATTAAATAATCTGAAATTGGAAAATATCTCACGTTCATTACAAATTTTAATTTTACGCATAGTTATAGCACAGATTAATTTTTAGGTTGATAGTAAATTAAAAAACTTTAATGAAAAAAAGTACATTAAAATAAAAAAGCCATTGAATCTGGATGCAGAACAAACTGATTCTTAACTATATAGATTACGATTTAAGAGATTAAAGTTCTCTGTAATTATTAGAAAATAGTTATACTTACAATTAATCTTATGAAAAAAACAAAACATCAACGTAAATAATTAAACAATTTAAAAATTAAAATTACGATCGATGGAAAGATAATCATTTTTGCGTAAGAAAATAACTGATAACTAGAAAGAAAAAATGACTATTTAACACTTATCTATTTTAAAGAATCAATAAAAGGTCGAAAGAAAAAACGATCCGTTTTTATCGAGTCTGTCCAATATATGTGCACGTTGGTAAACCGAGTGATGTCAGAGCACGGATATGTCTTGGCTTTTATTTCCGAAGCGATCGATACCTTCGAATCAATATGGCTGTATAGGATGTTCCTCACTAGGCATACTTTCTTTGAGCCGCGAATTCTTCGGTTCTTTAGCATTTATTTAAGGTTTGTTGAGAAATTTCTTGTGTATATACATATACAAGAATATCAAATTTTCTGTATAAATAGAAAAGTTTTTACACATATGTGTAACATCTGATAATTAAAACATATGTAAAACATCTGATAACACAGGCCCACAAAAAAAGAAAAGTTGTCTGCGCCATGGACTAGATCATTGCATTTCCATGTATTTTCGCCTGCTGAAACCGAATATGACCTCAGTTTTGCCCCTACACGTCAGGATGTTTTTCTACAGCCAAAAACAAGGTGTTTTGTAAGAACAAAACACCTTGTTTTTGGCTGTAGAAAAAAATTCCGACGTGTAGGAGCAAAACTGAGGTCATATTCGGTTTTAGCAGGCGAAAATACATGGGAATATCATGGTCTAGTCCATGGCGCAGACAACTTTTCTTTTTTTGTGGGTCTGTGTAATTAATATAAATTAAAAATCATAAAAATTGTAAACGCGCTACGCATAATACATACAAGACAACGTGTGGGAACTGAATAAAAGAATCTTTCTCTTAGTGTTATAAATTAATAACTTTTTCAACTAAAAATTCAATGTATAGGTTCCAATGGAAAATCTACGAATATAGAAAACAGGCTAACTATGAACCAAGCGCGGTAAATAATGCGCGAAAGTTTATTTTTATTTTACATATTTTCCAACCTTGACTGCGCGCCGACTAAATTTGTCAGACTTGAAACACAGCTCCGGTTGGAGTAGTAAAATCCCTTCCCCTAATTAAATCGATTCGATTTAATTTTTGATGCTATATGCATCTAAATAACTGTAAAGAAATCATTGCGAAAAATAATATTACCTCAGCCAGAGTTCGAACCTGGAACCTTTTTCATTCCGTGAAGGTATCGTACCAATTCGACCACTAAAGCATGTGGTAATATTTATCGCAATAACCTATTATTAGTTGTAATATTACGCGTATTTTCAGCCAGCGTGATTTAAAATTCGATGTATAGGTTTCAATGGGAAATCCACGAATATAGAAAACGGGCTAACTATGAACCAAGCGCGGTAAATAATGCGCGAAAGTTTTTTATTTTTATTTTTATTTCGCGCATTATTTACCGTGCTTGGTTCATAGTTAGCCCGTTTTCTATATTCGTGGATTTCCCATTGAAACCTATACATCGAATTTTAGCCCGTTTTCTATATTCCTTTTCAACTATTTTCTCTCAGAAAAAAGAATTGGAATACAAAAAATGTCAAATTCCTGCGTGTCACGAATATTATTGTTATAAAATAATAGAAAACTCTGCAAAATTCGAGAATATAAAGAATGTAAGAATTAAATTAAATTTTAAAAAATTAAATTATATTAAATTAAACTGAATTAAACTGAATTAAACTGAATTAAACTGAAACTATTAATTGAAAATAGTATTGATTAAAAATCTATTTTTATTCTATTTCTACAAAACAATCACATAAACTTTACGATAAATAAATAAATCGTCGAATTATGTTCATATTAATTTTTAATAATTGTTGTAAAACATTCATATAAATTAAGTTACTTTTTAAAAAGATATTACAGTTTTCTTTCTATATATTTTTTGTTTTCTCCAATATTATTCACAAAACATGCTTAACTAAAAATATTTATAGAAGAAACACACAATTTATAAAAATATAAGAAAACAAAATAAGAATTGTTTGTTCAATTTCGGAATTAAAAAATATGTTGTAAGACGCGTTGAGTCAATAACTGAAATATCTTGTAGCGTAAAACTATTCAAACAGTATTTGCAAAAATTAAAAGTTTAATCAAGATTCATGATATACAACCATAAAATCAAAATATTCTATTTTATAAATAAACAAATTATAACAATTTATGCAGAATATTTCTTTAATTTTTACTATAATAATTAACAACTTAGAAAATTACAATCAACCAATTTGCTTGCTAAAGTTTCTCCTATATTATAATATTTAATCATTCAAATCTATGTGTTAAGTCACAATGATTCTAGAGAATATTAAATAAAATGGAATTATACTTCTTGTATACAGTAATTTTAAAACTTTTTCACGGCTTCCCAAAGAAGCTATTTTATGTTTCTAAACTATTCCATATATATCATTAATTAATGCACATATATTCAAAATAAAGTATAAGAAATTAACAATTAAACTAACAATTAAACTTTTATATATTTTTCATTCTTCTTTAACGCAACTAAAATTATATGTATATAATTATACTATACATATATAATTATATTATATATATACAACACACACGCACACGCATATATATATGGGGCATTCTTTCTCAAAATAGCCACCCCTCTGCACATTTTATTTTTGAAGATAAAATGCTTTGCAAGATCTCAAAATTTCCATCAAAAACTCAATTTTTGGGTGCCGTATAGCGATTTTCATTTACATTGAAGGATGGGGCAGTATGACCAAAATATCGCTCAAACCACCCTAAAAAATAAGAAAGTATGCAAATAACATCTAAAATCTTAGCAGTTTCTATCAAATTCGATGCAATTTTGAAACAAAATGGTTTATGACATCCAATTAAATAGTTTTCAGACGTTACCCCTCATTATAATCAAAATCAGCCCTTCAAAACCACCCCTGAATCATCATTTCGACAAATTGACAATTATTCTAAAACAAATAAAGTAAAAAAATTAAAATAGAGTTCACGGGCCGTAAAATTCTTTCAGAATATATTTCAATCAAATTCACCCACATAAGGATCATGACCAATCAATAAGAATCATCCCCTATACATCATTTAGACAACTTGGCAATTATTCACAGACAATTAAACATAAAACTTTTTTATTAAGTCTACAGGCTATAGAATTCTACCAGAATATATTTTGATCAAATTCACACCCATGATGATCAAAATCAGCCGTTAAAAATCATCCCTAAAAATCATATCAACAACTTTGGAATTCTTTTTAGACAATAAGACATGTTATATATTTTTTTTTACTAAGATTCAGACATTCTGGAATTCTTGCAGAATATATGCCGAATAAATTCACCTCCAAGCCAATGAAATACAACCCTAATGAATCAACCCTTAACTATTATGCTGGAAAATTTATAATTATAGAGGAAAATTTGGAGGGATTTGAGAGATATTTTGGTCACATTGTCCCACCCTTAATAGGAAATGTAAATCACCATACGGAATCAACAAAATATGCGAGTGAAATTGCTCGGAATACAATCTGAGGGTATTCTGTGGTCTGTAAACTCAATAAAAAAAATTTAATTCTAATTTTTTTAATAATAATTGTCAAGTTGTCGAAATAATGATTAGGGAATGACTTTTTGGGTTCTTTACGATCACCACAAGAGTGAATTGGATCGGAATATATTCTCACAGATTGCCTGTGGTCACCATAAATATAATTCTAAGTCACATGGTACAACAATATCTGTCAGGTTTTAGAAATGTTGAATAGGGGATGATTTTTGAGGGTTTGTTACAATCATCATGAGGTTGAATTGGATCAAAATATTCTGGTAGAATTCTATGGCCTGTAGACTTAATAAAAAAGTTTTATGTTTAATTGCCTGTGAATAATTGCCAAGTTGTCTAAATGATGTGTAGGGGATAATTTTTATTGATTGGTTATGATCCTTATGGGGGTGAATTTGATTGAAATATATTCTGAAAGAATTTCACGGCCCGTGAACTCTATTTCAATTTTTTTACTCTATTTGTTTTAGAATAATTGTCAATTTGTCGAAATGATGATTCAGGGGTGGTTTTGAAGGGTTGATTTTGATTAAAATGAGGGGGTAACGTCTGAAAACTATTTAATTGGATGTCATAAACCATTTTGTTTCAAAGTTGCATCGAATTTGGTAGAAACTGCTAAGATTTTAAATGTTATTTGCATACTTTCCTATTTTTTAGGGTGGTTTGAGCGATATTTTGGTCATACTGCCCATCCTTCAATGTAAATGAAAATCGCTATGCGGCATCCAAAAATTGAGTTTTCGGAAATTTTGAGATTTCGCAAAGCATTTTATCTTCAAAAATAAAATGTGCAGAGGAGTGGCTATTTTGAGAAAAAATGCCCCATATATATATGCGTGTATATATGTATGTATACATATATATATATATATATATATATATATATATATATATATATATATATATATATATATATATATATATATATATCAACAGCACATCATATTTATCAGCCTAAACATTGGTTCTATTTTTGAAAATACATGCAAACCATAATACTTCCGAACAGAATTTGATTCCACAATACAATTTATACAAATAGTCGAAAAAAAAAGATAATAATGATAATAATAATAAAGGAAATAAATAGAAAAAAGCAAGAAAGAAAAAATTCGTTAGGTAATCTCCATTTTTACTCCAATATTATTACACGTTAAGTAGATTTTTCTTTTTCTTTTTAAATGCTTGTCTGTATCTATTGCAGTCACACTCTTTCACTTTTCTTATCTTCCTTTTTACCAAATTGATGTGTATGTCAGCAGTTTTGACTATACAGGATGTCTCATAATTCGTGGATCACCTCTTGTAGGTAAGTTAAACTGAATCGAAAAGTCTTGTATCATTTTGCAGTTTTTGCAATAATATAATTAATGACATACGTCCGCGCAATTCGGCGAGAATAGCCCAGCGTCATGCAACGGCTACAGTTTGTTGCGCGGCAAGGGCACTGGGAAATAAGAACAAATAATGCATAATGCTGGGTCTCTTGTCGTTGATTTCGCGGATGCATGCTTGTTTGTGAATCTTTATTAATTATTACAAAAATCTTAGTGATAAAGGACTTTTCGATTCAGTTTAACTACTCTACCTACTCACGAGAGGTAATCCGCAAATTATATGAGACATTCTAGATTTATTAATTACTTCAGATTTGCAATTATACTTCCGTGACGCCACAAACAAAAAATAAATACAAAAAATGCTTACTAATTCTGAATTTCAAAAATGTTAAAATTATATTAACTGTACTCTCGTGTATGGTTTTTGCGCACATAATTTCCAAAGTAAAATTTTAAAAATTGCGTAAAAAATCATAAAGTTTAAAAAATATTTGTATCACATGTGCGCGGAAAAGTGTGACAGATTGTTGTAAGGTTAGCTTTGGTTACGAATTAGCTTCGTCTGCTGGGAGATGGCGTTACGTTAGAGTGCAGTCCGGATAACTAATACCGGACATCGGGCATGTTTCATTGCTTGCGGGTGGCGCTCATGCCCGTGGGCAATACATTGCCCACGCTCAAGCAACCAATCACATGCCCGTATTTCCATTACCGTACCGTTTTGCTTCCTTTACTGCATTGATGACGTCACGGCCCGTGGAAACGACATTTCCGTGAAGTAATTGGCTTACCGTGAGAAATAGGCTATTTCTCGCACAGAAATCCGTCAAATAAAGGGCACTTTTCCGCGCACTTGTAATACAAAATAGTATGTGATACAAGTGCGTGCGTAGTTGGCTATTGTTCACTCGTGCGCTCCGCGCACTCGTGAGCAATAGCCAACTTCGCGCACTTGTATCACAATATACTATTGTCATCTTATAAATTTTATTTAAAATAACATTTAATATCTACTTATTAATCAAAACAAATGAGGTGCCAGATTAAAATATTCATTTTTCTAAATATACAAAAATGACAATATTTAAGGTATTCCTTTCACGGAGGAGCGTATTTTATAAATGCTTAAGCAGAGCCTCAGCAAACTCTTGTATATTGCATTAAACTTATATAAAATCAAGTTATAATTGATTATTATGTTTAATTATAAGAAAAAAGTGAAAATATTATGTGTATTTAGAAATTTTTCATTTTTCGGTAAATACTGTCAGAACAATATGGCAACGCTGCGCTTTTCAGGGCGCCGATTGTAAAATGTGAAGTTGATAACAAAAGTGTCAATGTAAGTGTCAATTTCATTAAACAAAAAATATTGTGACATTTTCTTTTTATCAAAGAGAGATTTTATAATAATAATGAGTGATAAGAAACATAAAGTGAAGAGTAATGTGGGCAAAAATAAGGGACAATTTGTGAAAATAAAAAGTGAAGCAGCGCACTCAAAATATTATCAATTCTACAAAGACAAGATTCAATAAGGTAAGGTTACAGAAACGGTGACATGAGCGCACAGCTTGCAGCGTTGCCAAATAATTCCTTGAATAATTCCCGCCATTAAAAATATTCATCTATAAACAATTAACACATTTCAAGTCAACTTTTAACATAAATATTTTGTTTAAATATTCGGTGACTCTGTATTTTTATCGACACTATCGAAAGTACAGAGTTTAGCGAATATGTAGCGCAGTTAATATTTAATATCTTAAGATATTTGATAAACAAATTATTACATTGAAATGTGGAAAATAGACTTTTTCGATAACATCGCATATAAATATCAAATTTTCAAAGTCATAATTCTTCTTTATATGTTCGGTAATGTGGTTTAATTTTTTTCTGGCGTAAAGATATGCATTTTAACTTTCTCGTACCAAAAAATCAGTTAATTCTTAAGACTTTGGTGTCATGAAAAAAATACATTAACCTAAACTTTTATGTAATTATTATTTTAAAGCGTATTATACAAGAGGAAAATTGGTAAAACTCCACAATTAGGGCCTATACGAGAAATCAATTGGGAGGAGGTAAATTTTATGTATTCTTGCCCCCTGAATTCAAAACTGTTGATAAAAGTTGGGGGTCGTTGTTTATTACAAAGTTATTAACAAAGAAAATATAATGAATTATAGTATGTAATTCTATGATACCGTATATAGACAGTGGGTTGCGCCCCCCTGTGGGGGGCCTCCAAAAAACTAACCTAACCCAACTCAATTGTTGTGTGGGTGGATCACACATGTATGATCACACGGTAAATATTTAGTACTAGCTGTTTACCCGGGTTTCGCCCGGGCGTCATTTTTTTTTAAACAACTTTATTTGTGTTTCAATATCTTTATTCCGGCTTCCAAAAAATTGGTAACAAAAAATTATACACTTTATAACACTCCCCAGAAATTAATTTGGCAATTAAATCCATTCTCGAACAATTAATAAAATTTTTGAACTGGTTTTAACTAAATCGATAAATCGGTAGATTAATGTAAAATTAAATCATTAAAATTTTTGAACCTGTTTCAACAAAAACAAACCGGTTTTAATTAAATCAATAAATCGGTAGATTAATGTAAAATTAAATTATTCCGGCTTCCAAAAAATCGGTAACAAAAAATTATACACTTTATAGCACTCCCCGGAAAATTCTACCCCTATTTCATGTATAATTCTTTAAGATTCGGTCAATTATTTCCCAAAAAGTTAAAAAAAATTAAAAAATTGGTTTCCAGAAAATCGATAACAAAAAACTATACACATGGCACTCCCCGAAAAATTCTACTTCTATTTCATGTATACCACTTTAAATTATACACTTTATGGCACTCCCCGGGAAATTCTACCCCTGTTTTATATACAATTCTTTAAAATTCGGTCAATTATTTCCCGAAAAATTGGAAAAATTTCGGACATCGGTTCCCAAAAAAATTGGTAACGAAAAACTATGTACTCTATAGCACTTCCCAGAAAATTCTACCCCTATTTTATATACTTTTGATAAAAATCCGATTTAATAGTTTTTAAGTTAAAAACGTTCAAACATACACCACCCGTAAGAATTTTATATATTAGTATAGATTAGGAAGCCACCTCCAATTCCCATACTTTTGAAATATGTTATGACCCTGATTAACTTTTCCTTATAACTTAATCAATATATGTGTACTGTCTATATACACATATGAGTAAATCACTTCCCTTAGCACTGATAGAAACTGCTATATTTCTCAAACTATTTTTGTTCATAACTTTTAAGTTATAAGGAAAAGTTCTCAGGGTCATGTCCTTGACAACATATTTCAAAATTATGCAAATTGGTAGTGGCTTCCTAATATTAAATATTTACCGCATTTTTTTCTCATTTTCATGACGATATCTTAGAAAATACAAGCGACCCCCAAATTTTATCAACAGTTTTAAATTCACAGAGCAAGAATACATCAAATTTACCTCCTCTCAATTGATTTCTTGTATAGGCCTTAATTGTGGAGTTTTACCGAAAAATTTAATAGAAAAAAATTGAGTGACTGAATTTAACGGAAATATCCAAA
Source organism: Temnothorax unifasciatus (assembly GCA_030770225.1). NCBI lineage: Eukaryota > Metazoa > Arthropoda > Insecta > Hymenoptera > Formicidae > Temnothorax > Temnothorax unifasciatus. The sequence continues at coordinate 33,417 of JASTWK010000405.1, read as the reverse complement.
AAAATGAGTCAGAAATATAAATATTAAAGAATTGTTAATTTATCTCTAAAAACAAAAGACTTAATTATGGATATATTAACTCAAACTTTTATTATATCCTGCTATTTGTGATTAATTGTACAGTCATTACTATATCTATTAAAATAAAAGAGTTTAGCAAAAAGCATTACTGATAAACATTTGTCTTTCACGCAAATATCGGTTAACAAAATGTATCTATACTTGGAACAGTTCAAATATACATTGTCGGCTAAAATCTTGAAAGCATTAATTGAAAATGTCTACTATACAAAATAAAATAAAATTTATGCATTATATAATTTAACCTATTTTTACTGTTTTATTCATTGTTTTATAATAAAATAAAAAATTATATATAAAATTATATGTATATTTTATTATAAAATTTTATAATATAATTTTATACATAATTTTTTATTTTATTATAAAACAATGGATAAAACAGTAAAAATAGGTTAAATTATATAATGCATAAGTTTGATTTTATTTTGTATAGTAGACATTTTCAATTAATGCTTTCAATTAATGCTTTCAAAAAATATTTTTTGTAGAACTTTCAAACATTATATATATATATAATGTTTGAAAGTTCTACAGAAAATATTTTTTCACAAAACAAAAAGTCTTACAAAATACTAAAGATTAAATATTATCCATTTTTCTCAAAGTAGCCATCTCAACATTTAATCACTTTCTCATTAATCTAATTATAAGTAATCTAGCTACAAGTTCACCTATTTTTTTCTCACGAAAAATTCTACTCTTCTAAAATAGTCCATAGCTTTTAGAAAAAGGTTTTACGACCGTAGTCTATTTCCTCAAAATTAAATAATGTCATGATAAACGCAACTGTGCTAAATGTAATATAACGTATTTATTTTTAAACAAACTTGATAAACTCGTGCTTCGTTACGGTATGCGAAGGATTCTATGATTCACCGCCAAATCCAAATTTGTCCTATTAGGGCAAAACCCTGAATTATGTTTTTAAGCATTTGAAATAAGTAACCATTGTAAGCAAAAACCAAGTCGATACATCATCGGACCTAAGAGATATTGAGAAATCCGTGAAAACACATTTTATCCCTTTTCACCCAATTAAGGTCAAATTTCTAAAAATCTCTTCTTAGTGAATGCTTACGTCATGGAAGGAATATAGGGAAACTGTGCCTAATATCGCGCTCTTGTTCGTAATTCAGCACTGTTACGTGTTGCATTTTGTCAGTGAGCAGTGGAAGCTGTTGAACAACGCTACTTTGAACAATTTTTTGTTATATTTCAGTCAGAACTGTAATATAAAAAGTAGCGTGGCAGTTCATAGTTTTAATGAGGTTTTGAAATTTTGCAAGAAGTGTTTACGTTATTAATAGCAACAGCAAAAAAGATACGTACTAAGGACGAATTTCTGTCATAAAAACATATAATATTAGGTTTAATTTTATTCTTAAATTAGAGATATTCGTTGCTAACCATTACTGTGATGCTTTAATCGGTTGTTTCTTTCTTGCGGTATTCCTAATTCCCCCCTCTAGAATGTTCCTTACACCACCCATTTTTCGTAACTGATCTGCCTCTAAAATACCTCTAAAACTCCCTCAGCATCCTGTTCAATGAGTAACAAGATCTTTTTCTGAGAGTAAGTTGGCCAGACGAGATTCTGACCACATTATTCCAATCACACCCTAGTTCGTGAAACATCATAAGCTTTCTTAATCGTTAAAAGAGGATATCTTTATCAACCATGTGTCCTATTTTGAGTCGTTTCTATTTCTAGCATATATTGTGTGTCTTAATTGTATTTTTAACAAAAATATGTAAGAGTGCGATATTAGGAATACTTTTTCTATGTCAAAAAATGCTACCTTTTTGTTTTCCTTCATAAAAGATAATTAAAATAAACTTTGAACACTCATGCCATGGAGATCATATTACGATAATCCTAGAATAAAATAATGCGGTTTAGTTATATTTTTATAAAAGTTTTCAGTCAAAATTTTGGTTTCTAAAATTGGGGTACGATATTAAGCACAGTTCCCTTACTCTCCGAATTTCATGTTTCTAAGTTTAGGGGTTTGAGCTGAGCGTTGATGAGTTAGTCAATCAGAACATTTGTTTATATATATATATGTGTAGATTAAGAGAAAAAATAAAGTAAGGCATGAATTGGAATTTTAAGTAATGTTTTAAGTAATATTTTACTGGAATATTTTTAAATTTTATATGCGGTCTCGAACTTTTGACCAGCAATGTAAATTAAAAATCAAGTCTTACAAATGTTGACACTTCGTACACTCGTTTAAGGCTTAAGACACATGACAGTATTGTGTGTGGTTAAAAACAAAGATTTAAAGCATAAAACATTGTCTTAAAATTATAAGTCAGCCATTCTGCTCAGGCCCTAAGGCTTCGGGATCATTGAATTCGATTCTGGGATTCAGAATTGTAAAATTCAAAACAGTAGATCCAATATAGCGGATTAAATTTCAAAACATAATCATAATCGTGAAACTCGGTTTTAGGGGCTTCTCGGGATAACTGAATTTCAAATAAGGCGAAACTGAAAACTTGGTGTTACTTATTGTTAGTAATATTAAAAATTCCCTAAAACCGAGTTCTATGATAATCATATTTTCTTGAAATTCTATCCGCTACATTGGATTCACCATTTTACATTTTGTATTCTTGGTTCGAATAGAGTACATAAATGAAGTATTACTAACTTATCCTCAAAAAATTTCATGTGACTTCAAAAGAACAGTTTACAAAATAAAAGTGGGTGATCAATATATTAGTCGCCCGTCCTCAAAAAGTTAACAGCTAACTTTTAAGGTTATTTCAAAATAAAGATCATGATACCTTCCACAATGTTCGGACTATAATTTTTAAATAAAAAGCATTTAAAGTTGACTGATAAAATAAAGTACATCGTTATACGGTATGTACCTATATTGTCAGAAATTGTCAGATTTATGGATGGTGCGCGCGCGCTTTAGTTCAAATACAGCTGTGTGCTTTCTTTAAATAATTTTGAAATGTTCGAGTTGCAATAGCGGATGCCGTTCGGCGAACTTCCGACGAATTCACGCTACACTGCCGACGGAACGAGCCACATCTACAAGACCTATTACAAGTTCTCTGCCCACTGTATAAATAACTGTGCGTAACACAAATTTCTTTTGCGATTTCTTATAAATTCAAACGATTTCGAGGTATTCCGAAACATATGCCGACCGATACGCCGTTTATCGATGTGATTCTCCTCCCCCTCTCTTCCCGACATCGAAATCGCCAAATATTTGGAGAGCAACAACTGTGCGTTTTCTGAACTTAGATATTGGCGGAAGCGCGTTCATTCAATTAATCCCTTAATTGATTTCCCGATATAAAAATAGGAAACTCCGCAGTCTTCGACCCAGTTGCGACATTTCGCTAAGAATATTCTCGCATTTAAGTTCAATTGATCGTTGACCTGAACGAAATAATAAATTTTACCAAAATGTCTCACGAAATAAATCGTTAAGCGAACTTGCGGACAATTGACGCAGAAAAAGTTCTTTGCATTAGACAAGAAAAGAATTCATTTTCAGCCTCTCGGAAATTCTTACAGAAATACCGTTTCATCATTTGTGAATGTTATTTCAATTCGCAAAAACGGTACAAATGATACATTTTGATTTATTAAAATCGTCGAAACTGCATGGTGGAATAATAATTTTGCAAAAATATTTCATATAAATGCATTAGTGCAATGCAATTTGTAAAATTTTGTTTAAAACAAACTGTTGTTAATTTTTTTAGCAACAACATGTAGAAAAGTATGTTCCAAATGATGACAAAAAGATAGAAATGCACCGCAATTTTATCATTTTTTTATCCATCCAAACTTATTATCTCTGTATTAATCACCGTAGAATAATGATATTAATAAATTATACATTGGAACAATAACAAACATTAACCAAGTATTTATTAAAGATTTTACTTGTTTCTACCAAACAAAACTCGCAATTTCAGCAAGTAGTATACACAAACGTTTTAGCAAGCGGTATACAAGGTGAATCATTGGAAGCGCTTAAATATCTCTTCTAAATCTGAAGATACTAGAAAATGTGCAGACCTTTAGGTAATTCAAAATATTTGTTATGTATATTTCTAACACGTACATATTTAACGTAAATTAAGTAAGTCAGTTTATTTTAATAATTTTAAATTATTTCCAAGTAATACTACGGTATGTACATACAGTTAAATCTATCTTGATATTAGTTGCAATACTTAAAGAGTTTCCATTGGTGTCGATAGTAATTAGAAAAAAAGAGATTTTAAAAGAAAAATATTATGTTCAGAATAATTTCAATTTAATTAAAAGCTATTTAAATATTTTGGTAAAAACTTCAGAAGATAAATGTTGAATTTAATAAATAAACTTTTAGTGACTAAACAAGCTGGCTTCTCTCTCGTAAAAGTCTTTGATAATCGAAAATTGAATCACCAATGTTATCATTAAACTTTCCTGGAATCTGTGCTTAGTTTTCTCACTAATCCACATATCCACACATATTCTATTCAAATCGCGCAAATTGTTTAACACAACTTTTAATAAACTACCGAATAATTAAGAAAAGAAGATTAAAAATGATACATGATCAAAACGAGAACAAGAACGAGAACGGTAACGACAGCGGCGTAATTGAGTTTTCGACTGGACTAAAAAGAGAGCGGCCGTTTCAAAAGAGCCCCGTGAGCGTGGGTGTTCCGTGCCGTCGAAGCGACGCAATAGCCATCCGCGGAATTGAACGTTTAATGTCATACTGAAGGCCTTCCGAACGACGGCTCTGTATACACACCTTCGCACCGTGAGGAACGAGATGAGCGAACCGAGTCTGCGCTCTTTGCGTACGGGTTCATTACAGAAAAGCGATGGGAGAGGCAAGACGAAAAAGAGCAACGCTGCCAAAAGTCCGCGGACGTGCGTCCCGTGCGGCTCTACCGACACACAGACGAATCAAATAGCCTCTAGTCCAGGCACCCGGTTGAATGCCATTTTTAACGGTACAGTAATAGTCGTGAATAGCAAGGTGCTTTTTATCGGTATGATAGCGCGAAAATGTTTCACCCCCTTCGCGCGGCGCAACAAGTTACACCGCAAAAATACCTCAGGTCTATTTATTTCTACATGTGTCATATTATATTTTTCCTCGAAATAAAATATATAAGGACTGGGAAAAGGTGCTCCTCTATATATACACACATACCTACATATAATAACATACATACATACATACACCCAGGCAGCACAAAAAGTCATTTAAAAGTCAAGATGACGTCAAAATGATGTCATATCATAATGACTATCAAAAGTCACATTTTGATCATGACGGAAAATTGATTAAATTATGATTTTGAAATTTAGATACTGTCGGAAATAAATCGTGATAGTTTGATGTTAGATTATTTCCGATATTCATAATTATATGTTAGAACTTAAATATAATGGTATATGGACGTAAAATGTTATTTTTAATGAAAATGATACTATCATGATAAGAACATGACTTGCATGAGATATATAGTAGTGCACATGCGCAGTGTGCGTTTCGTACGCAGTGCATTATTGTTTTAACGTTTTAACAACTGAAGAGTGAAGTGGCGCGTCTTGATCGCAGTCACCGCAGATCGAGTGAAAGCGTAGTGAAGCGTGAAGCGTTCAGAGCAGAGGAAAAGTTTCTTTATTTAATAAGTGTCTCGACGTAATCTTTGCAGCTTTCTGAAGCCCATTATCATGAAACCAGTAAGTTTAATTTATTTAACACTTATTATTATATATGTATATTTACAATAAATATTGTAACGCAACCATAAATCATGCAACACTGTACGGATTTTTGGCTGTAGAAAAGTGATGTTTTTAAGGTTCTGTCATACTCTTAAGCCCGGTGTACATAGGCCGCAGTTCGCAAAACGCAAGACACACGCACAGTATACATGTCAATCTAACCTCTCTGTGTATAGACATGTAGAGTGTGCGTGTATCTTGCGTTTTGCGAACTGCGGCCTATGTACACCGGGCTTAAGAGTATGACAGAACCTTAAAAACATCACTTTTCTACAGCCAAAAATCCGTACAGTGTTGCATGATTTATGGTTGCGTTACAATATTTATTGTATATTGTATAACTGCGGCCTATGTACACCGGGCTTTATATCTTATACCTCGGTATAAGAGTGTGAGTAGAGTATTCTAGGTGTCTGTAGATATCTGTAGGTACAGATTTTCTAACATTAAAAATATCATTTTCTATAGTCAAAAAACTGTATAGCATTGCATGGATTTATGGTTGCGTTCCAATTTACTGTCATTATTGAAAATAGTTCACATATAACATAGATTTTTAATATAAAGAGGAAGGCTCGCAAGAATAAAAATCAATCCAAGAAACGAAGGGCCATCGAGCCGTAGCTAGGTATTAGTGCTAATTAACATGTATTATAAATCTTAAAATTCGACAAACGTTTCGGACCCTAGTAGGTCCATCTTCAGTGTCGCATAATATCAAAATATATACAAAAATTCAATCAAAAATATATACAAAACTTGCGATATTCCGACTTTACATTGTTCTACAATTCGACTACACAATGAAGGCAACAAGCTTTAATGTACGTATTTTGTTTAATCTTTACGGTCCAGTTCCACATACTCATAAATTAATTTAAAATTGTTACAGTGTCCATTTTCAACTTCTGCGTCAAACACGACGAAACCTTGTCATATCTAGCTAGCGTTATGTAGTTATATCTCCGAATTTTTGTATATATTTTGATATTATGCGACACTGAAGATGGACCTACTAGGGTCCGAAACGTTTGTCGAATTTTAAGATTTATAATACATGTTAATTAGCACTAATACCTAGCTACGGCTCGATGGCCCTTCGTTTCTTGGACTGATTTTTATTCTTGCGAGCCTTCCTCTTTATATTTTACACGCGGGCACAACATGCGTTTTTTTAATTTTTTGAATTTTTTTAATTTTATTAGATATAACTTTGGTTTCTACGTATATGGTATAGTTAAAGACTGCGCTAATCTATTTCGGTGCCACACTAAGACACGTTTACGGATTAAATTTATTAAAGCTTGCATTAAGCATGATTTGATTCCTCCACATCTTAAATTTTTGTCGTCTAGTTCAGTACATTTGTACCAAGACACTTACAGAAACAAATTGAAAAGGTCAAACCTCTCACATATTAAACATATCATGCGATTGGAGTTAAATGATGCTTATAAACATTCGTACTTTCTTATAAACAAAATACTCGAGAAAACTAAATATCTATCGACATTGTTGCCTTTATACATATACGATGACTTTATTTCTTTCCAACATAATAAAAATAATAGGCTTTGGATCGTAGAAAACAATAGAATTGATAACAGAATAGATTGGTTGATAAAAAAACGAAACAAAACAGTCAAACAGAGTATTAAACCGATTAAATATTATTGTTCATCACACGGAGAGCCTTTCAACTTCACTTTTTCTCTTTGTCCTTTAAATAATACCGAAGTGGAAGATTCACGCATAGTTGAAGTCTCACCGAGTAATTTTGAACTAGAACGGCCAATAAATAATTTCCGTAAAAAGTGGTTCCTCAATATGTCGAATACGGATATCCCGGAGGATGTCGTTTTTCTTTTACAACTGGGTGATTGTTTTAGCATGCCTGCTGCGGAGAGGGACAAGGAGAGAATAGTGGTAGATTTTATTAAACACATTGAGAGGAATCTTACTCTTATTAGAAAAGAATTATGTCAGTGGATAAGAAACCAATCTGTTCAAATTGTTAACAATTTTTATAAAACTAATATCAGAATGAACTTGGTAGACAAAATGCTCGCTTCCTGGTGGAAAGCCACGAATAATTTCACTCGCGAACATCCAGACATTCTTATAACTCGTGCGGACAAAGGCAACGCCACCATTGCTCTAGACAGAGGTGACTATATTAGAAAGATGGAAGTGCTACTTTCGGACACTGAGACTTACTCCGTGGTTGAAAAGGACCCTCTAAGAAAGATTACCAACGATCTCCGTGAATTACTTACGAGATGGAAGAACAAGAAGTACATTTCTGATCAAGAACATAGAGGACTTCTCATAACGGATGGAGTTCTTCCTAGAGCGTATGGTTTGCCAAAGATCCATAAACCTGGCTGTCCTCTTAGAATTATTGTCTCTTCTATTAACAGCCCATTATATTTTTTAGCTTCGTTTTTACATCATATCATCTACCATAATATTACATTTCCGGTTACACATCTAAAAAATAGCTCTCAACTTGTGAAAGAGTTAAGCGACATCACATTGGAATCAAACTACAATTTGATTTCGTTAGATGTCGTTTCTCTTTTCACTAATGTTCCTATAGAACTTGCCATTAACAGTATTGTAAAAAGATGGGACTCTATTTCTAAGGGAACAAACATACCGAAAGACGAATTTTTATTGGCTGTCCGTTTAGTTCTAAACTCTACCTTTTTTGTTTTTAACAATCGTATATACAGACAGATCTTCGGCTCTCCCATGGGATCCCCGTTCTCTCCAATTATTGCCGATATTACATTACAAGACATCGAAGAAAGGGCACTTCAGTTGTTACCTTTTCATGTACCATTCTTTCGCAGATATGTTGACGACATTATTATGGCCGTGCCACCTGAATTCTTCGAGTGTGTATTGCAAACTTTTAACTCGTTGCACGAAAGACTGCAATTTACGATGGAAATCGGCGATAATAATGCTCTGAACTTTCTTGATGTCACAGTGATGGTAAAAAACGGTAATTTTATTTTTGACTGGTATCACAAACCCACTTTTTCCGGGAGATTCCTTAATTTTCACTCACACCATCCAATTACACATAAACGAGGGGTTGTCTTTGGCCTGGTTGACAAGATCATTACGAATTCACATCCACAATTCCACACAAAAAACTTTAATTTAATTATCCAAGCACTGTTAGATAATTGTTACCCTCTTCCTTTTATCTTTTCTACCATAAACAATAGATTAAAACAAGTTTTCCTGTATAAAAAAGACAACGAGAATATCACATTAAGCCCTCGTAAAAGATTTTTTACGGTTCCCTATGTCAAAGGCACGACAGATAAATTCAAAAACTTTGTTAAGAATCTCAACTGTGATATGGCCTTTTCTGTTCCACACCCTCTTAAAAGATTCATAAAAACAGGAAAAGACGAGCTTGACAAATTTTCTCAAAGCAAAATTGTTTATAAGATTCCGTGTAAGGATTGTGACGTAACGTACGTAGGTCAGACCAAGAGACAGCTAAGAACAAGAATTAAAGAACATAGATCTGATATTAATAAAAAATCTGGTTCTCCCTCTGTCATTTCATGTCACCGACTTCAGACGGATCATGAATTCGACTGGAATAATGTCGAGATACTAGATGTTGAGCCATCACTTCATAAGAGGCTAACCTCAGAGATGGTACACATCAAAAAACAGTCAGCGCCGTTAAATAAGCAGATGGACACGGAGTCTCTCTCGCCGGTCTACCTCCCTGTTATCAAATTGTTCCCCCCTTAGACGCGAAGCGTTTCCCCTTTCTCCTTTCTCTGTTCTTCCCCCCCCCCTTTCTTTCTTTTCCTCCACTCTTTTTCCTTCGTTTTCTCGATCTGTATATACGGTGCCCCTCTCTCGACTCCGAGCATTTCAAAAGTTCCGTTTCAATGTAACACACTTGCGATATTCTGACTTTACATTGTTCTACAATTCGACTACACAATGAAGGCAACAAGCTTTAATGTACGTATTTTGTTTAATCTTTACGGTCCAGTTCCACATACTCATAAATTAATTTAAAATTGTTACAGTGTCTATTTTCAACTTCTGCGTCAAACACGACGAAACCTTGTCATATCTAGCTAGCGTTATGTAGTTATATCTCCGAATTTTTGTATATATTTTGATATTATGCGACACTGAAGATGGACCTACTAGGGTCCGAAACGTTTGTCGAATTTTAAGATTTATAATACATGTTAATTAGCACTAATACCTAGCTACGGCTCGATGGCCCTTCGTTTCTTGGATAGATTTTTAATACTGTAAGTAAAATTCGGAACTTCAACCTTTATTATCTTCACACAAAGTATCATTCATTCACATCTTCTTCTTTATTTTTATGCGAAGCGAGTTTATAATTGTACAGTTCCAATCCATGCAGACTTTTTATGCAAAGCATACTGATGTTTTATATATATTCTTGCAGCCACATTTTTCGGAAAAAAAAGTTCTTCGCAAATATAAAATCAAAGCAAAAAATAGAATTCACGAAGCTTTTATTTGTTTAAAAGCAAAGGATATTGTACATAAAAAAAAATTAATGATGATGAAAGAAGCTTACTAATGTGTAATTCTTCCAATGATGGCAGTCATGTCGTTTCACAACAATGTTGTATGAATATCAACGATGAAATTTTTATTAATAATAACATTGTAGATGATTTGAATGTTGACAATAATGACGCATGGATCAGTGATGATAGCCACGAAAACATTTATTACAATAAAAATGAGACTGTGACTCATACTTTTCAAAATGAAGAAGAGATGAAAACAAATATTTTGACAGGACTCAGGAATTGGGGACTCTATAATGTATCTAAAAAAAAAGTAGATGATATTTTGAAATTATTCAGGCCAATTTTACCTTTTCTTCCTAAATCATATAAAACCCTTCTCAGAACTCCACGTAAAGTTCCTTTACAAGTTGTTGGGACAGGACAAATGTGGTACAAAGGAATCAGATATAACATTGAACAGAGAATAAATTATGAGTATTTGACTGATAACGGCCAGATTGTCATGGATGTAAATATAGAAAAATACCTCTTCAAAAAGATTCTAGTAAACAATTTTGGCCGATACTTGGAAGATTTGCACATCAAAAATATTCATTTATTATCGGTATCTTTTTTGGTAGAGGAAAACCAAGTAATGCTTACCTCCATAATTACATTGTTGAAGTGAAAGAACTTACAGAAAATGGTTTTGAATGCCAGTACCCATAAAACCTAAAGACTTGCCTAATCTACCCCTCAAAGATGAAGAGGCCTTTCATACTTTCGAAAAAATTTTACAAAACGATGATAATTTTCTTGCAACGGTATGTTCTTTTATTTATTTATTTATTTATATTATTATTTATATATTTATTTATTTATATTTGTTACTGTATTGGACATTTTCAATTTCATTTATAATCTCGTAATTAATTAAAAGAAATACGTGCTTTAGATCGACTACTTTGTTCTTTTGATGCCAACTGGAAAAACGGAGGAGACAATACCTGTAGGCAAATTATTAGCTAGAATATTTTCAAATTCACTTGCCAGAATTGTCAATTACAAGTTCAGGATCTATAAAATTAAAACTTCAAGACACGAACATTCTCACAGCGATTCAATGTAAATTTTGAATGAGTTTTATTAAATCTCATCTACAATGATATACTTGAAATGAAAACTTTAATTTATTATTTTTTTCAGGTCCTATTGTTACAAAGTTTCCGTCAAGTGATGTAACACAAATTCAATCAAAAATTTTGCGTTGGTTTTCTACAAGCAACCAAAGAAAAATGAACACGATTGAAATGACTTAAATTGGGTCCGTACAATCGGTGGGATAAAAAGATTATAGATACTGCGTTACCTTTTGATTTTCGTTTACTGTTGGATCTTCTCTCGTGTATTTAAAAAAAAAGATACACCTGCGTGATAAAATAATTACTCCATTACAACATATTTTACAAGATTTATTTAAAACAAAAGCGGTTCACATTTCGCATATGCGATCAGTTCTTTTAAGTTACTAGTTGTATAAACCATAAACTAATATCAATAAACTATAAGTCACTATTTAGAAAGAAATTCCATACTGAAATTCCACTATATTGGAATGTGAACTGCCATTTTATAAGAAAAAGACCCAATTAAGGACTATTTAATTGTTTTTAACAAGTATATAAAAGCTGTGCTTTTGTCTATTAGCAGTTATATTTTCTCTCTCTCTCTCTCTCTCTCTCTCTTTTTTTTTAGTAATAGTAGGGTAGACCGGGGCACGTTGTCACATCGGCTTTATTTAAAAAACTAATAATCAGAGGACAACACCCGTTATTCCCAAAACGTGTTAGTGTATGCCCATCTTTGGTATGTTTACAGTGTTGAGATTGCTCCAGCTGTGTTGACGTAAAACCAATTTGAAAGTTTTTTGCGACCGTAAGTAAAATTTTATTGTCTAATATTCAACGTACTGGACATGAAGCTTATGTTTTTTCAGAATAGACCTTTATATTATCTTAAAGTATGTATTTTTATCTACCGCGTGCAATACCTAACCTTATGAATATCTCAAACGTGTCGGCCATGAGGCTGTTTGGAGTAAAAAAATGCCCTCGGGGCACGTTGTCACGAATTTTAATGTCATAGGTGCAATTGGGATATGATGCGCTCCTACAAACGGAAAACTGCGAGAACCGCAGTAGTCGATCTAGAAGTAATTCGTCTTGCTGTTAAATGTGTATCAATAAGTTGCGCATTCGAGTGGAATTCTTATATTTAGATTAAGACAAAAACTTTGTGCTTTTTGTACTTTTTTGAAATAAAATAAATGTTTCTGTGAAGGATTTTACTTTTTTACATTGCAGCGCACTATAATATGTTGATATTTACGTTGAATTCAATTTGGATAACATTTTGCATGCAATCACATTTGATGTGACAACGTGCCCCGTGACCGGGGCACGTTGTCACAAGCGACCTGTCGTTATTTATTGTTATGTAACAACTGTAGAGTAACAATGACACAAAATTCGATACTGTCCAATTGAAGCTGAGGGTTCACTCAAAATTTTGGCATATCAAAGTACTCTCAAATATTGAATGTAAAAAATACAAAAAATATTGAACCAAATGTGTGACAACGTGCCCCGGTCTACCCTATATTTTTATGTAAACTTCTTGTTAAGTAATTCAGATTATGTAGTCAGTTAACTTGCAAGAGCAATTATTCTATTCTTTTATGTAACGAATAAAATAACTTTATTTTATTTTAATGTAATCAAAGATAATTATTTTTTATGTACTCAAGACTGACTTAATTGTTTAAGAAAAAATAAAAATTAATTAATTATATTTTTATTGATTACTTATTTATTTTATTGTATTGTTCTCTATTGCTCAAGTTTCTCTAGTAGCAGATTATAAAACTTTATATTTTGTAGGTACAATCCAATGTTTACAATATCTCACAAGTATTATTTTTTATGAATATGTGAGAATGTTTTGAAGCATTCTGATTTTTTATTTACAAAATTTAAAATATATCTTAAGTATACATATACAATATTTAGTGAGTTTGTATTCTTGAGCTTTATTCTGTATCTTCTGAATAAAAAATCAATGCTTCAAAAATCAAATATTTTCACAAATTCGTAAAATGTTTATACCTACGAGGTTTTAATCATTTTGCACGTACGAGCGATTCGCGTTTTCTCGACAAAAGTCATCGAAAGATCAAAATACAGTCATAAAAAAATCAAATTATGGTTCATTAAAAACATCGAATGATATCATCTTGACTTTCTAAAAATTATTTTTTGACATCATCTTGACGTCATTTTGACTTCCAAATGACTTTTTGTGCTGCCTGGGCATACATATATCCCTTTGCGGCATAGTGACATACCCAAATTTCATCTTTCTCTACTCAGTTTTTTACGATTTTTACATATTTTTCAATAAGCCAGTTAGAAGGTTTTTTGGGTAGCTGATTATGAATATGTTGACAGTAACAAAATTTAAAATTTCAGTCAAACATGGTGAAAAATAGAAAAAGTTGTGTGATTTCCATGGTACTATAGGCAGGTTCAAATATTCCGAATAGAGAATTGCAAATAAAATCTCGCTTTTAGCATTACCCAGAACTAACAACGAAGACGTAGCGAGTCCCATTTCTAGTCCCATCTTTTTTTTTACTTTTTTATTTTGACGTAGAACTACATCTTTCCCGAGGGGAGTGGGGTAACTTCGGGTGCACGACTGCAATGTTTTCTTGCAACAAAAACATGCAACACTAATACTTCTCGAAAAGTATTAAAGGAAAATATACTTATTTATTATAGTGTTTTTGAAAGCTTTCGATGTGAACTAAATGTTCTTGCAATTTATTTAGGTAGTTTTTTATAACCGATTTTCTTGATATGGCAATGTTCTAAAATGCTGAGATCCGCCGATTCCAAAATTCTAATTTTTCGAGGATAGCGACGATGGGTTTAATTTTTTTAAAAGACTAGCTGGTTACCCGGGCTTCGCCCGGGAGTTGTTTTTCTTTAAACGACTTTATTTGTGTTTCAATATCCTTAATCGAAAAAAATTCCTTTATCAATTCGGATACCGATTCCCAAAAAGATCGGTAACGAAAAATTATACACTTTATGGCACTCCCCGGAAAATTCTACCCCTGTTTCACTACAAATCTTTAAGATTCGGTCAATTATTTTCCGAAAAATTGGAAAAATTTCGGATACCGATTTCCAAAAAAATCGGTAACAAAAAATTATACACTTTATGGCACTCCCCGGAAAATTCTACCCCTGTTTCACATACAAATCTTTAAGATTCAGTCAATTATTTTCCGAAAAATTGGAAAAATTTTGGATACCGGTTCCCAAAAAGATCGATAACAAAAAACTATACACTCTATAGCACTCCTCGGAAAATTCTACCCCTATTTTATATACTTTTGGTAAAAATTCGGTCGAATAGTTTAAGAGTGTATAAAGAACATACATACATACATTCTATTTTATACATATAGATTTAGCTTTGTTTTCTGGAAAAATTTTAGTACTGATTTCCTGAAAATCGGTTTATAACAAAAAACTACTCATTTACTTTATTAACCGATTTTCTTAAGTATATTAAAATTTCAATGAATCGGAGACCTCATTTAAGTATCTTCTCTTTGTTAGAAATGTCGGAACTTCATAAAATTCATAGAATAATAGCCCCGTAAACATGCTTCGAAAACATGCAATTAATAAATACAAACTTTATTTTCTAAGAAAATATTTTTCGATTTAATATAAGAAACTGATCACATCCATGAAACTTGTTTTTTTTTATTTTATCTTTGATTTTCAATTTAAAAAATACAAATTAAGTTGTTATTTTCATGTATTTATTATATGTCGATTTAAAATACGGTGGTGTTTTCCTTATAAAGTTTGCTTATAAAGTTTCCTAGAAGAAAGTCAATTCATTATATGCTAATAATTTGAGAAATTTCTTATAGAGAAAAATTTATGAGCTAAATAAACGGTCATAGTAACAACTGTGCCGCAAACAACAACGTAGAACTACGTTAACTGTTTCATGTTAAAGTTAAAGTATTCAGCGAAGGAAAATAGACGTAGGGCTAAGTCAACTGTCTTTCGATGAATAATAGTGACAGTTGACGTAGCCCTACCCCAGGTAGAACATAAAACTCATAATGACATCATGATGATGTCATCATGACTTTATTTATCACTTAAAAGTTATCTTAACAAAATGACACGAAAGTGATTTGTAGATGACGAAATAAATTATAGATTTTAAGCCCCCTAATATAATCGCATTTGCTGTAGAAAAACTTATGTCACTTGAATATAATGTTATAGTATGTGAACAATAGAATAAACAAATAATTAATAATATTTAAAACAGATGATCTCTTTATGACTAATTCTTGAGATTTCATATATATATACGAAATCTATACGAGAAATCTTCCAACAGAGGTCGCCCGTATCGTTTTCTGTTATTTCCGCGCGGCGCGCAGGTTAGTATAACCCCCACTAACCACATCGGGAACCTTCCACAGGCGGGAAGCATTTCGCGGTTTTCCTATGTAAGGATGGTCACAGCCAATGCGATTACTTCGTTTGTTTGCCATCTTTGCGATCTAGCCAATCTGTTAGTATAGTTGAATATGGTCTGTTGTTATTCAATGTGAGCAAACGAGTGAGCACGAGTGCACGAGCAACAGATTAACACGTCGCTTTATTATGTCTGGAAATAATAATAATAAGGTAAGTAGAACTTATTTTTCATCAAAAGAATCCTTTCTCTAATCTCTTAACATATTTCTGCACTACCTGACTCGAGTAAATGCTATAATTGAAGTTTTCCAGTCTAATTTAACCTTTCAACTTTTTCTTTATTTCTTTAACCTATTTGTTATTTAATCTTATTTAATCATACTATTTCATATCTAACTTGCTCCCTATTTTAAATTTACAGGCTAAGCAATTTAAACGAAAGATACCATCAAAGTATAGAATTAGGGCTGCAAAACAAATTAGATTAGCCAAACTTCAAGCAAGAGCTGCAAGGTCTACTGTACTTTATTCTGACAACAGTAGTGATGACAATAATACAATTTGTAGTTTTGAAAATCTTACTGACTTTGACCCTGAGAGTGATAATTCTTTTGAAAGGGAGGTTATAGATTTTCAGGAGAATGATACCCCTAATTTAGATCATAATTCAGATAGCAATTTTGATTTATATAATAATTCTATCAATAACTGCAGTGACAATAATAGTACTATTACAGATTATATGGATGAAAATAGAGATAACGACGGTGTTGAGCAAGATTATAATATACACAGTGATATAAATCTAGAATCAAACTTTAATAATGAAGAGCAAGTGAAGAATTATTTATTAAACATGTTAAGAGAATGGGCTTTGCGTGGAGTATCGAAAAAGAAAGTAGATGCATTGTTGACTCTGTTACGGCCAATTTTTCCTTTTCTGCCTAAGAGTCACAAGACTCTGTTGCGTTCTTCGAGAAAAGTTACTGTCTACGATATGGATAACGGGCTATTTTGGTACAAAGGAGTAAAACTGAACATTCGACAACTACTTTCTGATGAATACATTCGTCAACACGGTGAAATAGCAATAGATGTCAATATAGATGGCATTCCTTTAAGCAAAAGTTCTGAAATGCATTTCTGGCCTATTCTTGGCAAGTTTCGAGATTTTAAACATCCCTTTTTAATTGTTGTTTATTTGGGCCCTGGAAAACCTAGTGATGTTAATATTTATTTAAACGAGTTTGTTGTTGAAGCAGCGGATTTACGAGAAAATGGATTTCAGTGGAGTGATGGTAACATATATCAATTTAGAATTGTTAATTATGTCCTAGATGCTGAAGCTCGTTCATTTGTAAAGCAATGTATCGCGCATGGTGGCTACCATGGATGTGAAAAGTGCACTGTACGAGGGACATATTATAAGAGTAGAATGTGTTTCTTTGAACAAGACTGTCCGCTTCGTACAGATGAATCTTTTTGCAATAGAGATGATCCTTACCATCATGTCGGTAATTCAATATTAGAGGATATTGGAACTGGTATGGTTTCTCAGTTCCGTCTGGATGCACTGCATCTTGTGTATTTAGGTGTTGTTAAAAGAATGCTTAATTTTCTCATAAGTGTGCGTTCTCGTTGCACATTGCCAAATGTGACTGTGTCTGAAATCAATAATGTGTTAAATGATATGTCTGGCTTTTTCCATTCGAATTTACTCGGAAACCGAGAAGTTTAGGTGTTCGTAATAAAAGAGAAAAGTGGAAAGGCACTGAATTTAGGAGATTTATATTGTATGATTGTATTTTTGTTTTGAAAGACCGTGTGCCTAATAATATTTACCAGTGCTTCCTCCTTCTTCACTGTGCAATTTACATTTTATGTAGACATGATCTTTTTGAAACAATGAATGAGATTGCTGATTATTTGTTAAGAAAGTTTGTGAAGCAATCGGCTCATTCGTTTGGGCGTGAGTTTGTGGTCTACAACGTTCATTCTCTCATTCATTTATCTAAAGAATGTCGTAACAGAGGTACATTGGATTCCTTTAGTGCATTTCCTTACGAAAATTTTTTGGGTGTTATAAAAAGTCAATTACGCTCTACTCATCGACCATTACAACAATTGGCTAATAAAGATATGGAAACGCAAGGTGCATTGGTAAACCCTTCCCCTCGTAACGATTCCAATTTTGTGACTCTGAAGAACCATTTGATGGATATAATTTACCGCTTGAAGGTCAACAGTATGCTACTGTGATCACTAAAGATTTTACAATTGAGTACAAATCAAGCAAATCGGTACTTCAAAACTATCGATGATGAAGTTGTACGTTTATACTGTGTGATTGACTCCCCTAGAGGCATTATTGTTGTGGGAAAAAGATAAAATACACCGCAAAAATAAAAATCGAAATAATTATCTAATACAAATTCGGTTTTTGTCACGAACCCTACACATTTTTATTTACGAAGATTTTTCAGAATGGTATAAATTAAGGCCTGAAAAGTCATATCTAATCATATTACCGTAAATTAATGAATCCATATGCACATAAAAAGAAAAGAAAGACAACGAGACTTACATTATGAGTCCAAGACACACGAAAAAGCGTTTCATACGAGAAACGCCAACGCTAACGCAACAGCGGAGCGCGAATTAATGTGTGCTTACATGTCGGAGTTCAAAGCAGACTGATTGTTTTTAATACATATACCAATAAGATGTAGGTTATTATTGCGAACATGTGAAATTCACGTGATAATTCATAACAATGTAATCACCTTATCGTAAATCGAGTTTAAATTTTCCGTGTCTTTTTTAGATTAATTGTATTGGGGTGTTTTTTAATCAAAAACATTTCAGCAACCTCTCTCTTTTTTGTATTTTTTTCTTTGTGAATGATGTTGGTTTCATCCCATTTGAAATTGTGGCTAAATTGCATTCTATGTTTTCTCACAACTGAGTGATTGCTGTCATGTTTTTTGATGTCTTTATTATGTTCATTTACACGCGTTGATAAATGACGCTTGGTCTGCCTATATACACCGCATCGCAATCGGCACATTCTATCTCATACACCAATTCGGTCTCTTTCTCTCTGACGAGCCGATCCTTACCGCTTTTTTATAATGCCATCGAGTTTTTTTCGGAATGTGTAACAGTGTCAAGGCGGACTTTATTGAAATGCGTCGGATATCCTCACCTACGCCCCTTACATATGGTACTGTGATGCACCGTCGAGCATCAAACAAGTTCTGACTTATGTCCGTCGTCTCACTCCTATTCGCAAGCGTTTTAAGTCTAGCTTTAATTCGTTTATCAATCATTTCAGAGGGAAAAGAGTTGTTTAATAATATTTCTCTAACGATCTCTATGTTGGTTCCATGGAATCGCATATCAGACAAAAGAATCGCCCGGTCTACTAGGCTAGTTATTGTATTAATTTTATACTGTAAAGGATGGTTAGAGAAATAATTGATAGATTATCTTCCTGAAAACGTCGGCTTCCTATACCATTTGTAAAAAGACGACTTCCCTCTCTAATGACGACGGTGTCAAGGAACGATATTGAGCTATTAACTTCCGTTTCATATGTAAATTTTAAACGTTGGTGATATTGTTAAAAGCGTTTATACAATCTCTAGTTTATCCCTGGGAATAATGGCGAAAATATCGTCGACATATCTACAAAAACACGAGATCTCGAATCAAAAGAGCTCAAACATTGAGTCTCCAGATCATCCATGACTAAATCTGCACTTATCGGCGACAAGGGAGAGCCCATCGGGCTACCAAAGGTTTGTTCATAAAAAGTACCATTAAAGCTAAAACAAGTGGAATCGAGGACAAGCTCGATAGCATAAAGGAACTGAGGTAGAGTAAACTTCGTGTTCGGCGAGATTTCATCCATCTTCTCTCAATAGCTTTAGGACTAACTCTTTCGGGATATTAGTGAAGAGAGACGAAACATCTAATGAGATCATGATTTGGTCATCGTTGATGCTCAGCTCCTTAATCCCATTCGCGAATGTCCACCCGTCCTTGACATACGATTTAGGTCTGCTTGTGAATTCATGTAAAATGTAATTAAGGAACTAGCTATATTTATGTCGGACTTCCAAAGAAAAAATACAAAAAAGAGAGAGGTTGCTGAAATGTTTTTGATTAAAAAACACCCCAATACAATTAATCTAAAAAAGGACACGGAAAATTTAAACTCGATTTACGATAAGGTGATTACATTGTTATGAATTATCACGTGAATTTCACATGTTCGCAATAATAACCTACATCTTATTGGTATATGTATTAAAAACAATCAGTCTGCTTTTGAACTCCGACATGTAAGCACACATTAATTCGCGCTCCGCTGTTGCGTTAGCGTTGGCGTTTCTCGTATGAACGCTTTTTCGTGTTGTCTTGGACTCATACATGTAGTCTCGTTGTCTTTCTTTTCTTTTTTATGTGCATATGGATTCATTAATTTACGGTAATATTGATTAGATTATGACTTTTAGCGTTAAATTTATGACCATTCCTGGTAAAATCTTCGTAAATACAGATGTGTAGGGTTCGTGACAAAAACCGAATTATTAGGTAATTAATTTCATTATATTTTATTTTTTGACGGTGTATTTTATCTCTTTGACCAAACCTACATCTAATTAAATTAATTTATATCCAGTGCTTGATAAGGACCCAATCCCGAAGGGTCGAAACGTCGCAGCGTTTTTCTGTCATACTTGCCAAGTGTAGTCGAAAGTAATAACTTTACATATATAATATATATATAATATATATATATATATATATATATTCATATGGCTATAGCTGTCTAAACATATTTCCATTTTATTGGCGAAAATTCGAACTAAATATTTACGAAAATGGATTGTGCAACTTTTATGGCAAATGAAAAAATCATTCTTAACAAAATGGCTCACATGGATTTTCAACTTTCTACGTGAAGCCCACCCACTCCACCCTCTGCTGTAAAGCGAGGTCTGTCATATTGTACGATTCGAGTTTTCAATTTTTCACGCGAAGCAAAATTTATCCCACCCCTCCCTACTCTTGTTTAAGGACAAAACAAGGTTTATAATTCCGTAACCTTCTTGTAAAGAATATAAAGTTTTGCTATCAGTTTTGTTAACGTTGCACATATATTATATGGAGGAGTAAAAACCATAGTGGTGTAAGTCAAATTTTTAAAAGTATTTTCTCGTGTACATTGATGCAATTTATATATTGTACAGATTGCATCTATGCACATGAGAAATATTTTTAAAAAATTTGACTTACACCACTATGGTTTTTATCCCTCCATATATAGATGGCAAAATTTTAAATTGTAACATTTGTCATATAAATTTAATTTGTTATTCAGAATGGACTAGTTTGTTAAATTATATTTAGTAAAAAATCTTCAAGTTAAACCCTTGAACAAATAATTGAAAAATAGATGAGCATCTGTGATGCTCAATGATTCAATTTAAGATTTTCTTATAACGTAACGGAATACTTAATATTTAATCACAAACATTCTTGTTAAGTCTTAATTTTTATAACGAATTTCTTTTAAGAACTAAAAATTCGGGTAATAATATTTCTTATAAAAACACAAATCCAATGATCTTGACTTTGCTGAATGTTATGAGAGTACTGATATTTTTTCCTTTATGTTTTAATCGGGCGATTGCGGCATAATAAAAATAAAAAATTTAATCTTTAAAGCAAGCCTTTTTTACAACTTTAACCCATAAATTTCTTAAAGTGGCATAAATAAAATAGTTTTAAAACTGAAATTGCATTTAATTGTTAAAAAATTATGGAGAATCTATTCTTTATGATTTTTATTTGATTCTGAAAAAACTTTCATTTGTTCTTATAATATCTATTAATAAAAATTTATAAAATGTATTAAAAGTCGGAAAGATCTATTTATAAAATATGAATACACTTTTCCACTTTATATATTTTTTAGATGTACGTACAATCGTGTGATATTTATTCTCTTATAGTCCCAGAACTTTTGATTCAATTTCTACCTTCAAATAGAAAGCTCTTTTTACAGAAATATCAAATTATTTCGTGATAATACTTAATTTAAATTAGTCGAGACCATGTTTGCTCGAGTCTTTATGAAGTTTTTCGGGAAAGGATACAATTTAGATGCAAATTCATTAAGTGTACATAATGAATTTTAGAACAAGAGTTAATAATATCTTATATATCTATGTATAATATATTTGAAGCACCCAACCATATAAACCCACGGAGCATAATATTTAATAGATATCCAATGATATCCATTGGATATCATTGGATATCTATTAAATATTATAAATATTATGCTCTGTGTGGGAACCCAACCATATGGTTATTGCAGATCAGGAAATTGCCAATCATTCGGCAGTTCCATGACACAAACGGAACTCCTGCAAGAATTGGCGAATGAATGTCGTTACGATAAGATGGTCAGGCCGCCCGGGGTGATTAATGAGACGGATCCAATCAGAATTTACACCAGAGCTTTTATCTACACGATAAAGTCCAACATGGCAAAAACTCTGGTATCTCCACAATTACTTATATACCTATTTATGCCTCGCAGGTAATGCATAGTATATAAGTGTTGCCGAAGAATACTAATAAAGAAGGAATAAACGATATATTGCAGCAATTTGATGTGCATCTAATGCTGCAGTTTCGATATCTGGATAAACGGCTTAAATTCGCGGATATAGCTCCTTATTTGACTCAAATATACGGCGGTCAGAATGCTCACGAGTTGATTTGGACGCCTACTGTATACGTCGCCAACGAGCGCACTTCGGCCGTAATGGGAAACGGCGTCAAAGACTTACTCATCTCTATCAGTTCTTATGGCACGGTCATGTTAAACACTAGGTATTCAATATTTAATCTCGAAGAATCTCCGTGCACCCGGCAGAAGATGCCCGGACGAATTTTTATTTCAATCTTTTTCCTATCTTATTTTTTTCATATTTTATTTTGTATTATATAAATTTTTACGATGACTAGCCAGCGACAGGCCGATTACGGAGCGTTCACTTAAATTTCAGATTGGAAACCACCCTCAACTGCGGCCTTCGATTAGAAAAGTTCCCATTCGACGTGCAAGAGTGTCCACTGGTATTCGAAAGTTGTAAGTTATCATTATTATATTATTCGTACTGTACGAATATTTTCACTAGTAGCTAGTCAATATTAAATAAAAAACATCAATTTTAAAAAATCAGTAGATTAACTTGTTTTCTTCGTCATCAATTGAATAAATCGGTCAGATTAAAATATCTCAATTTTATGAACTTTCTACTTTTAAAAAAGCATGCTAGTCGCTAGTAAAAAAAAATATCAACCATTTGGCATGATATGTATTAAGGGGAAAGGGGCACTTGAAAAATAACCGAAATATAAATTATTTAAATAAAAAAAGTGGATTTTGCTTCTCGCATGATTTGGATTATGTGAAATGATTTATGATTATGACTAAATGTCTAAAAAAGGAGGTTGAATATATTTCTTACGCGGATTAGAGCAGACAGTACATTATTTGTGACCGCACAAGTATTGAACGGAAGTTTTTTAATGATTAAATTCTGTTATTTTTAGTTTTATTATCTAAACAATCTATTATTATTAAATTCTTATTTATTTCCAATATTTTTCCGATCTTATCGTGATTTGTAAAAATTTCTATCAAAAGTCAAAACTGACGAATGAGATTAAGTATCTTACAATAAGTATAGATTCGAATCTGTTGGCATAATTTCTAACTCTGTATGATTAATACGAAAAATAATAGTAGTACTTTTCAAGTAGACTTAAATCTGGACGAGATTGATTTGAACACACTATGAGTATCGCGAAATACAAGAATATTTCTTCCAAACTCAAACCTGGATTAAATATATGTTCCAATCTTTTATGAGTATTTCACTAGTATTTTACATTTCTTCGAATCAAAATTGTGTAAAGCGATAATTATTTTAATATATCTTTTTTTGATAATTACAAATATACAATAAATTATTAATAATTAAAATTACATATAATAAAAATATGATTAAGTATATAAAATAAAACTTACTCAAAATCTTTACTCATTATCTTACAAATTATCTTACAAAAAAGTTATCTATAAAAATGAAAAATTAAAAATCACGATATTATAACGTTTTTGTGCGACGTCATTAAGACGTCACAAAAAAGACGTTTTAAATTTGGTATTATTTGGACAGTGACTTCATTGGACCAGTAATGACGTCATTTTGACGTAGCTGGGTAGAGATGAGATCAAGTTCAAGATGTACTTAAAAATCCGAGTCAAATCCAATAATCAAGTTTTATTTCCTTGGATTCGAGTAATTTAATATTCATAAGAAATACTATTTCATACATTGTATTTGCAAAGTAATCTAATTCCGATTAGTTAGTTTCGAATTTTAGAACGAGTGCCTGCAGGATTCGAAATGTACTTATAAGCAGTTTCTATCGTAAAAAATCGAATCTTTTACAAGTAGTATTTGAATATATTATCACAATATATAAGTTATAATGTAAAATTGTAATATAAAAAGATATTTGTGTGTAATATACATAATACACATTATTAGGCTTCACACATTAAACTTCTAGTAAAAAGTAGGTACTCATAAAAGATTCGAAATAGTATATTATGCAACACGTGCATGGAAAGTGGCACATTACGCACGCTACGCGTGCGTGATGGACTACTTTCCACGCACTTGCGGCATAAAATAGGGTGTGCACGACGTGCGTAAAGATGAAAATTCCCGGGTGCGGAGTTGACGCACGAGCCGAAGGCGGCAATCACACGAGTCTAAAAAAGCTTTCGCCCTGAGGTGCATACGATATTTTTCACAATACCTTTACGGAAAGTTCGACTTCCATGCCTAGAGAGAGGCGAGAGTGGTCAATTTCAAGCCAGGGCTTACTTTCCTCCCTAGGGCGGAAAGTGGTTACTTTCCTCCCTAGGGCGGAAAGTGATTACTTTCCACCCGCTAAACAGGGAGGAAAGTGGTTACTTTCCGCCCGCTATGCGGCGCCTGGCGTGAAATTGGCCGCTTTCGCCCCTCTCTACAGGCATGGAAAGTCGAACTTTCCGTGGAGGTGTTGTAAAATGATCCAGACTCGAGTCTATTTCGAAGTAACATTCTTGTTTTTCGAGATACTCAGAGAGGGTTTGAACCCATTTCGTCTAGGTTCGATATACTCTTGAAGTATATTTAAAGTATTGCTTTTATTTTTCGAAATAATCAGAGAGTTCGAAACTGCGCCAACAGATTCGAATCTTGATCTTGTAAGATATTTATCACTATATTATAATATAAATAGTTATATTATGAGTTAATAAAAAATGATAAAATGTCGTTGAAAACGATAAAAAACCAAATTGATAAGAATGTCAATAAAAATCAATAAAATCTTAAAAATGCGAAGAAACACGAACAAAACGAAACCTCTTTCTTTCCGAAGGGACTCACAATGTAGACGACATGGTGTTAGACTGGGATGAATATCCGATTGTCATCGCGGATAATTTATATCTGACCGAGTACAAACTTGTGGACACGTGGGTTAATCGCTCCGGAGTATCCTATACTCCATCGCAACATCATTATGGTAAAATTCAGTCGATGTAACGTTTCTGATAAAGAAACGAAAATGTCGCATTGGACATTATTGTCATTAAAATTATGGCATAATGATTGCAGCTGGCAATTTCAGCTCGATAAACATTACGTTCAAACTGGCCCGTGAAATGGGATTCTTCATGATGGATTATTACGTGCCGTCTATATTGATTGTGGTGGTTTCATGGGTGTCTTTTTGGTTGCACCAAGACGCGAGCGCGCCGCGAATAGTTTTAGGTAAAATATATCTGCACGCTCTCGCGTTAATATTAAATAATATAATATAACACATGCATGAAATTTATACTTTCAGGAACAAATACTATCTTAGCATTTATGACACTTGCATCGAAAGTCGAAAATTCGTTGCCGAAAGTCTCTTACATAAAAGCGAGCGAAATTTGGTTTTTGGGCTGCACGATATTTCTGTTCGCGGCAATGGTCGAGTTTGCCTTTGTCAATACCATATACAGGAGAAAGTGCGTAACATTTTCGTCGAAATTTTAATGCCTACAGCTTTGTTTTTACTATCCGATATAAATTATATTTAAGGATATAATGCATTGTGTTTGCGCAGAAAAAACGTACCGTTGAAAAAAGTCAACAGCAAGTACATTCTTAAGTCTACCCTGACGCCGCGATTGGCAAGAAAACAATTTCAGAAGAATACAACCGGTTTGGAACGATCGCGATCATGGTCGTCATTAGATAATGCGAATACAAACAACGAACAAGATTTCACAAGTCAGAATTATCTCACCGTACACGTGAGTCAATTAAATAATTATCAATGCTAATTATAATATCGTAAATTATATTGAAGAATATTCTCTTAGGCTGGTATTCATAGTCAATTCTTATTTTAAGACCGTTTTAATTAATGTCTTAAGATGCTAATACGGCTCTGTGATTGATTCATGTAACATCTTAAGATCGTACTTAAGACGGTCTTAAATATAAGATTCGACTATGAACACCGGCCTTAGAGAAAAAAACATTTAGATAAAGATTCTCAAGTGTCAGTAATCTCAAACAAAATCATTTTCATGTTTATCGCGTAATATTCTTATAACTGAGGAAATTGCGTACCCGCGGGTGTGTATAGAATAAGGAAAAAATATGACATTAATTCCTAAATATATTCTCTCTCAATGATTTTTCAAAAATAAGTTTTATATAAAAGTTTTAACGAAGGGATATAATATATCAAATAATTTTTTTATAATATATTTTTTAAATAAAATATATTAATTATTAATACTTTTTTAAATAAAAATATAATATTTTTCTATATATATTTTATTTCTCGATTAATATAAAATTATTGAGAAAATATTTCAGTGAAGAGATATAATATATAGATATACATATATATATAAAATAAACTCTTTTTATAGTATATTTTTAAAATAAAATATGCTATTTATAATAAATAGTTACTTTTTTAAAAATAAAACTATGTTTTTTTATATAATTTTATTTCTCAATATTAAAATTATCAAGAAAGTATTTATTTTTTCATGACTTTATCTCAATATTATTATGCCCAAAACGCTAATGAAATGAATTAATGTAACGAAACGTGCGTTCTAGGAAAAGTGCGCAATTTGTAATGTGCACCAATGTATTTGAAGAATATCTTGAAAAATATCATTTTATCACTTATTCTCTCTGAAGTTTAGTTTTGCAAGAAACTTTCTTTCCAATCATTTAACTCGAAAATTATTGTTGCCATTTTTGCTGAGGAAAAAGGTAATTCCAAATCAAGTAAAAAATCTGTTGTTAAATAACGTGTGAGAATCGGACACGATAAAGATATCGTTTTAAAGTTTTAGAATGCATAAAAATATTACTAATTGTTAATATTAAAAAATATTATAAGGAATTACTACACGAGACAAGAGACAGAGAGGTTCCAAGAACAAAATGTTTTGGAGATTTTATCTGTAATGGTCTTGAATGTCATCACATAATATATGTATATATATGAAAAATTAAATTAAATAAAACCACGAATAATATCCAACAATGAAAAAGAGACTTCAAACGTGATTACCGGAACTTAATGGATTGTAGTATCCCGAATTAAATTCTGTTGTAGAGTTATAGGATTGATCATATTTTTCTTTTCCAGAGTTTTCCTAGCACGATCAACATCCCATCGGTAAGAATAGAAGAGGATAAGGATCCGGATTATTCCGTTGGTAGTATCACAACCATCGACAGTACTCCGCCGGTGACTAAGCCGTTTTCACGCAGGCCGACTCTGGCCAAGTTACACAATTTCACGACAATGACGCCTCAGCAGATCGCTCAGTGGATCGATAAACGCAGCAGGATAGTATTTCCCGTATCATTCATCATATTCAATGTTTTTTATTGGTCTTTTATATGGATCTGAAATCGCGTTGTGCAATGAATTTCAGTCGAATTTCCCTATTTTCAATACAAATAGTCAAATCTGTCGTAAATAGATTTTGTAAGTGTTTACTGACAAACTTTGTCGGCAAAATGCCAGCAAGAATATAACAAAATATATGTTAACAAAATATGACGAGAGATTGACTGAAGAAACCGAACAGAGTCTGTAAATTTTGTATTTAAATGATTATGAACAGATTTTGTTTAGTTTCTGCTGGCAATTTGTTATCGAATTATGTCAGCAGGTTCTACTAGCAAAACACGAGCTTAATGCGGATACAGTTGATACTAATCTATTGTAATATCCTGCTCGAATTAGATGACAAATAACTGTTAACGTTATACTGTTAACAGTTTGCTTACCAGGAGCACATCCTTTGTGGGATTAAACCTCTTATTCTTTTCTCTTAATATCTTTTTTCTTACTCTATTCTAGCACATGTAGAATGAAAGTATCTTTTTGATCATAATTGCAATAATATTTCCATTTTCCACACATGTGACTAATTGTAAATAGCAAATATGAAATAGTAGGAAAGTAACACAAGACATACTAAGCATCCAATAATTAAGAGTGCTAAGAATAGGAAAGTTCAACTGAATTTAACTTGGTGAATACGTTCTCTGCACAATGAATATTGAAACGGTGAGAATATATAAAGACGGAACGCTGAGACGATATCAACGAAGTATTGCGAATGCAAAGTCGCAAAGTTCTAAGAGATTTAATCGTGCAACAGTTTGTCAGTGTCTAAAATTTCTATGTTGAAAAGTTGTTAACATATTTCCTATTGGTGCAACAAACGACAAATATATAATCTCTACAAAATAGAAGTAGGAAAGTAGGACATCTCCATTTTTTTCTACGTAACATCTGTATCAATATATGTTAGTTTTCATCGCTTGTAATTTATACAAAATCCTTTACAAGTTAGATCGAAGGTATGTGATCGTCGTATAATATACTTCGTATGTTAAATAATTTGATGTTTTTTGAAGAAATTCTAATAACTTTGGTGATGCGACCGTTTGTACTCTGATCGTTTGTACTCGATTCCGAAACAGCACCCGCTTGTGAATTTAAAATATCTCTAAAAATGGCGAAGATAGCTCTTACCCCAATTTTGAAAATTCGGTACAATCACCCCCTTAAGAGTACAAACAAAACTGGCGGTGGTACAAACGGGTACAAACGATTCTGAAACAGCACCCGCTTGCGGATTTACAATATCTCCAAAAATGACAAAGTTACCTTTACGAATTTTCATTTTCGATATCCTGTATTTTCATCCCTTTGTATCTCCGGAACCGTGCCTATATGCTCATCTTGAAATTTTACTGGGATTAATGTTTTATCTATAATAGTACTATTTGCCATGAAATAAAGTTTGAAATTTGAGGTCCCAAAAATGGGCGAAATTTGGCATCACTCTTTGTAATATATTATACTATATTTCTATACAAATAAGTCTCACATTTTTTATCGGATATTTCATATCTCTAATAGTGTTCATAATTCGAAAACTAAAAGGTTTTGCGTTCTGAATCTTTATGTTGGTCTTTGTGGTCTTTGTTGCAAAAAGAAAGAAATTAAAAGCTGACAATAAGTCTCGTCGCGTCAAAGTTATCAGAATCGTACCCGTTTCTTTTATATCACATTGTACAGTCGTATTTTTACTAGAAACAATAAATCATCGAAATTTGATGACGTTGCTTTTTTTCCCTCCTTTTTTTCCTTCGAAACATTTTCTATCTTTCTAGCATGTGCGTGTCGAGTGAGAAGATATGATCGATCTTGAAGAGATACCATCGGGTGTGCGCGCGCGTGCACGCGCAATAAGTTACGACATTGTATATAGATATATACATATGTATGTCCGAGAAACGAGAAACGTGGGAGTACAAACGAAGGTCACTCGAGGGGTTGAGGACGGCCAATACTCACGTATCACGCAATTTCCTTGTGCCAGTATTTCTCCTATACCCTCGCGAAGCAATTATAAGCGGCTGGAAATTCTTTTTCGTGCGCTCTTAAAATAACAGCACGGTATTTCTGTCCCCGCTCTAGCTTTCTCTTTTTCTCTTTCTGTTTTCTCGTCAAATATTGCTGAATTTTTACCGAACTTATATTAGCGATTATATTAATGCACATTGCCATTGCCACCAAATGGTTCTGTCGTATTAATTACGCGCGTTACATCTTCATTTTGCAGTACAGCATTTTGCAACATCCTCCGCATGTATAGTAAAAAATAAAAACGGTCTAATCAACCTGTTTATTATTATTATTTTTTTAGTTCGAATTTTGCTAATGCTGCAATAATCTAAGAGTACATCGTTATTTGGAGTAGCAGTCCTTTTCCGCCGCGGAATATATAATGTTCATTTAATGTTCCTCGTACCTAAATATCGATCGGCGATATCTGTCCAGTTTACCAGCGGTGCTGACCTCGATGCTTAACTACGTCCAGCATTGAT
Source organism: Temnothorax unifasciatus (assembly GCA_030770225.1). Classification (NCBI taxonomy): domain Eukaryota; kingdom Metazoa; phylum Arthropoda; class Insecta; order Hymenoptera; family Formicidae; genus Temnothorax; species Temnothorax unifasciatus. Next base: position 2,858 of record JASTWK010000405.1, on the reverse strand, counting down.
TACTTTCGTCGATAGAAAATGATAGTGGAACGGATAACCACGCTCGTGGCGGAAGACACGGTTTCGCGTTCTTTTCACTTAGGATACAAATAGTTTTTAAGTCTTAAAACTACTAATAGTTTTTAAGTCATAATGAATCGCCGTTTGTAAAAATAGATAAAAAACATGCTGATGCGCATAAGTTAAAAAATTAATGTTCCAATACTTTAAGACGCGGTAATCACAAAATTATATTATTTGATTCTCTAAAATGTTAAGTATTTCTATAATTAAAATGTATTGATACTCTTTTCAAGGTTTATTTTAACTCTTTATGTTTTATAATACATATATGGAGGGGTAAAAACCACAGTGGTGTAAGTCAAAATTTTAAAAATATTTTTGTGTGTGCATAAATGCAATTTATATGTTGTATAGATTGCATCTATGCACGCGAGAAAAAATTTTAAAAAATTTGACTTACACCACTATGACTTTTACCCCTCCATATGTACTTTGCAACTTTATCATTTTGTTTAGGAATAATATACTGAAATGATGTACATTTCGTTTTAAAGATCAGTCATAAAACTATAAAAAAAGTTGTTCCATTCCATAAAAATTTACTTACATCCATTTAAAAAATCCTAAAAAATCATGAAAAATAGAAAAAAGAAAGAAAAAAGGCGTAGAAAATATATTGAAGATCATAAAACACTATCAGTTTTAATTAATCCTTAAAAGAAATGATTGTTAAATATTCTAATTATTTCGACTCTCTTAAATACCCATAAACTAATCGATATATAAAAATAAAATGGATTGAGGAGTTTTTGAGATTATTCTCTCTTTCTCTCTCTCTCTCTCTTTCTCTCTTTCTTTCTCTCTTTGATTTTGAAAAAGACATTAGAATTTTAAAATTCAAAACGATAATAAGACGATTATGACAGGCGTAAAGATTCAACGAACCTGTTTTTAATAAGATCTATGAAGTTATTAATCTTAAAAATAATATTAGAGTTTAAAAAATAAATATAGAGGATATAATATAGGAGAGAGTTTTGATACATTAAAATATTATATAATGTATATGCTTTTTTTACGAAGGAAATTGCTTGATAAATATTGTAACTTTCATTTTATTAAAAATTATTATTTTTAAAGCATTTTATATATGTCTTAGTTAAAAAAGTGACTTGTAATTTAATTTTAAAATTATTTTTAATTGATCAAAGTAGTTTTGAAAAATTCGGGGTGGAGATGTGATAAAATTCTGATAAAGATTTATTTTGTTTATTTAAGCAAATATTTATAAATCAATAAGAGTTATTCATAATATTATGTGACTTATTTTATTAAATATATAATTTTACATGTTGTTATGTTTAATAGAAAAAATATTTAAATATTCTCATATCAGTGATATAATAACACTGGTGAAAACTATTGTAAAACAAAATTTTATATTATATACTATTAATATACTTATTATGTAAGTGTAAATTTTTTTTAAATAATTGCACTGCACATACATGCGTATGCACGTACATATATGTATAAAGTTTAAGTCCATTTTACATATTATATGTGTAATTTATGTCCATACACGGGCGTGTATGTATGTATGTGTGAACAAATTGCAGGATAGGATTGTTTTTTTATAATTTTTATACCGATTTTATGATACGTGTATCAACATACGCGACATAATATAAAATTAAAAATAAAATTTTATTCTGAATTTCTGAAAGAGCTAAAAAATAGTCGATATTTTTTTATATCAGAATATATAAAATAAATATCGATTCACATATAATATAGCTAATAATGTTCGCTAAAGCTGGCGAATCAAGAGTGTATTCGCGAGAAAAGTTAATCAGTATCGTATTAAACGTGGTGCTAAGTATCTGATCGATTATAATCACGGAATTGCTCGGCAAATGTAACTAACTCACTGAGTATCCATTGCCCATCCTTGACATTCTTGCGTTATTAACCGTGACTTTATCAAGGAAGCGCAACATGTTGTACAACGATCGAGGGCTCCAATTCCACTTAATTCAAGTTGTCGCGTATCACGCACGCAATTACCACTTATCTGTAAGCTGGATATTATATTACGCATATTCTTCTCGCTCGTTTTCTTTACTATGCATAAATAATTCGCCGAGATCTTTCGTCTTAAAGATGGCTATTTAAAAAAAGTGTATAAATAGTATATTAAAGAGAGTATCTATATTAAAAGAATATAAAGCTTCATGTCCGTGCATATTAAATTAAATATTAAATATATTTTTGGAGTAAAAAAAAATATATCTTTCTCTTTGTATATTTTATACAATATTATATAAAATTTCCAAAAAATTGCAATGTTGTTATTACAATTATCATTACTTCATATCAGTGTTAGCCCCTCTCTCTCTCTCTCTCTCTCTCTCTCTCTCTCTCTCTCTCTCTCTCTCTCTCTCTCTCTCCCCTTTTCTTTTTTTCTGTGCTTTGATTTTTGGACATGCTTTCTTGAGAGATAATACTTTTGGATTCATACCTATATAGATTCTTTTTACTTTTTAAAGTAATTCCGAGCTAAAAAGTACTATTTTAATAAATGTAGCTTTCATCATTCCCAAGATCAGTAGTGCCCATAAGTTTTGGCCCATAGGTAAACGTCCTATTGAATCCCTAGGGCGCCGAAGCGTTAGAGGCGCCATAGCTTTAAAAAATAAAGAAATTATAAGTAAATAAGACATCGAAAAAGAGGCGGCGGTAATTGGTGTACTTGGAGAGGGTCACCTTAGATGACCTTGATATTTTAGTATGTTGTCAAGGTCACCCTCCTGAATGACCTTCAGAAGGTTTCAGCCCGCGCTCGTTGTTTATTC